>MNCI01030420.1:437206-543361 GCA_015680685.1 Gnetum montanum | reverse complement strand
AATCAAACCTATGAACTAGAGCTTCCAAATCAAGAGAAATACCACTAGAGGCTAGCACTTCATTCTTATAATACTAATACTAATTTTTGATAATAGAACTCACTTTCCAAGTACTACATTTAATAAGTTAATACAACGCTTACGAATTGAGGATAAACTTACTATACATTTGTTTGCACATTCTGGCCATTTCATGGAACAAGCTTTACATTATTCAATCATAAAGGTCTTTACATTATTCAATAATAAAGGTCTTTACATTATTCAATCATAAGGAATATGCGAAAGAATACCCATGAATTGTGATGGGGATGATGATTTTTCTTTATTAAAAGATGATGAAAATGAACATAATAAAAAAAACATAGAACTTCCCTCTTCTAAATTTGTTCAGTGAAAAAAAAGGAAGAGAGAAATCTTGTTGCTTCTATTCTGCTCAATATGAAGCCATTTGTGAAGCTATTTGAGAGCACAGATTTGGTTACAAGTTACAGAATTTTAGTGAAGAATATTGTAAGAGTGTGTTAGAGGTATTGCAACTTCTCGTTGTAAAACCATGATTGTCACATAAGACAGTCAGCATCATGGTCATTGTCTTGTGTTTGCTTGACACAAAGCATAAGGATTTGTTTCAAACTCATATGAAAGATGTAACATATTTACATTTGGATGATCCTTTTAAACTTTCAAGACATTCTAAGATCGTAAAAGCCTTTAATTTAGATTAAATGATCCTTTTAGTAAGACTAATTTTTTCACCTTGCAAAACATGAGTTCCAAGTACTGCAACTTTTTCAAGAAGGTCATGCAATTGGCCAAAGGCTATGCATGGGTAACATGGAACTAGAATAACAACTGGCGTACAATTCTAAATGATTTAAATACTGTTTCTTCTAGAGTCATGAAGAGCTCAAAAAACTCTTGCCAAAAATCTTTTTCAGTGTGATAAACTTAGATTGCTCCCCACAGGCAGGGACTCAAATGTGTGAGATGGCCTAAGCATTGGAAATCCCAATATAAAATTTTTGATGTGCCTTCTCTGCAAGAGAGCATGCCATTGCAGTTTTAGTTGCCACTATGAGAGTGGAAATAGTGTCAGATTGTATAAGCTCTGAGGAGTTAGAGTACATTCTTAAGGCCTGTGGAGGTGCACCTTTGGTCCTAAAAATTATTGGCAGTTATATTGGAAATCAACAAGATAAGAGTGAAGCTATTGAGGCCAATAAACATGAGTATGAGATAAGTGGAGGAGAGAATCTGGCCTTGGAAAGGGTAGATTTCTTTGATTTTTCTTTTGACAACATTGGATAGGAGTACAAAGATGCATTTTTTAAAAAATTTGCTCATTTTTCCTTAGCATCCGATGGCATCTTGTCCAGAAAATTTTGGGTAAAGATGTTGTTTAGCTCCTTGAGAGGAGAGCTCTCATTAAAAATAGTCCTTGGATTGGCATGAAAAGATTTTTATACATGTTGTGGAATATGATGTCCAAATTCATGATGTTATTTTGGAAATTAGATGGAAGAGATGCCAAAGGCAATTGAATCACAAAAATGTAAGGAGCTTATTAGTATATTAAGTAAATCGAGGATAATTTGAAGCAATTGAAAGGTGTGTTTCTGCAAGAGATACCAGAAATGCTGAAGGAATATCTTTAATGAGGGATTTCTGAAATTGATGTGCTTAAAAAAAACACACAACAACAAAAACAAAAATGGCAACCAAATACAGTTTTAGAAAAATTTACAGATGATTTCCATCATTTATCATTATCATTAATAATTTCAACTACTACGAGCAAAAATCCCATATCAAATTCCAGACTAGAATATTATACAAATTCAAATCATTTACTCCAAACATTCTGTTGAACACTTGCTGCACAAACTTCATTTCTCCAATTTTTCTTCTTACATGGCGACAAGCTGCTGGCAACGAAGCCTTTGCAAGCCATCGACGATGATGATGCTGGATATATCCCTGGACGATGCTAAGGTTGAAAGCGTTGAGACTACTCATGTGCCTCCATCGCCTGTTTCATGGTCTCTACATCCATTAGAGAAGGAGAAATTTGTCAGCATTCCAGCGCCTCCATCATGTCCACCTTCGTTGCGGCCATCACCGTCTTCATCTCGATGCCGCATGTGATTATTAACAGCATCACATAAGTCTGAATCAAATCATCCTACAAAACCTCCATTATTGAAAAACCCTAGCGTAAAGCCAAATTCAACCCAAAAATGGTGGACAATGATACTGTGCCCTAATCCAGCTAAACCTTGAGATTTCCGTGGTATTTTCGGAGTGTGGATCAGACATGAGCAGCAATGGCCATGGTGGAGGGTTTTGGTAGTGTTGACGACAAATGGTGGAGGGTTGCAGGTGGTGAAGGTAAGAATGCGCACAAGTTTAACAAACAAATGTCGTGTGTGCGAGATCTACGGTGACAACGTCGGCCTGAATGCAAATGTGGAGCTATTTGTCACATGATATGACACAAGCGTAGCTTTCTGGTCTGCACACCTTGCTACCAGTACTTGAGAAAGGAGGGCATTCCCTGCTACCCTCAATGCAATTCATGGGATATTTTTTCTTAGGAAACTTGCCAACTATGGCATAAATTTCTCTAATTCTAATAACTTCTTATAGAAGTTATAGAAGTTATAACTCCTTGGGATGGCTAAGATTAAATCCCCTGGGTATTTGTTACTCATCATAATCCCTTATGATGTATGTAACTACTCAAAGCTACTATAAAAAGGGTTAGATGGGTAGAATTTTGAAAGTGTGGAAATTTTGAGGAAGGATACTTAAAAAAACTATTAAAGATTGTAAAAGCATGGATTACTAAAGATATCAATTCGATTGAATTGTTTTAATCCTATGAGTTCTTTTCTTCCCATGTTGTTTTGGTTGCTTAGCTGATGATCTAAATAGTATTATGCTTAGTATTTAATTTTGAGATTTTCTAGATTATTCTTATAGCTTTGTTTTTGTGCAATATTAGATGTCTATTAGGTATTCCATATAAGAGCTTATGTTGTCTTAGAAAAGCATCTCGAGTAATTTAATAGTAATTTCTTATTGAAATTTCTTGTTTGCATCTAGAGGATCTAGAAAATCTTTGATACTTTAACTTGTTTGAAATAGTTTCATTTTTTAAAAAAGTTTATTACCTTGGAATTTCAATCTTGAAATTGTCAATTTTTTCTATTAGTTCTAGTGTTTACAATTCTTGACAACTGTTAACTATTAAACAAATGCTTATTAACTAGCAAACAAAAGCTTGTACTTGTTGTGTACAAAACATTTTGGTAGTGTAATAAGATTTTCTTTTACGAAGTTACTTATTGAGCTTAGAGGGTTTAGACAATTTGTTATACATAGATTGAATTGAAATAATTTTATTACAAAGTGTTTCATCATGTTCAATTTATCTTACCTAAATGTTTGAGATTCACACAAATATGCTCTCTTTTCTTTTCTCTTTCTAAATCCTTTGAATCTCACTCTATTTCTAGTTTTCTTGTGGAATTTTCTCTCTAGGGGAAATTAGGAGTAGATTGTTAGAATTGTGCTCAAGCATTTTTGTGAAATTTTATGTGTTTCAAGTAGTGTACTATAGGGACTATATAGACTAATTAACTTGACAAAATAGGAATCTTTAATAACTCATAGTATTTGACAAAGCTAGCTAAATTTCTTTTATGATAGCTAGTTACAGTTTCATACACAAACCTAAGCATTTCAGCATTTACAACAGGAAACACATACGTTTAGTTCATTTTATAACCACTAAGTTTATTTAGAGGTATCTGGGCCTTGGTGTTGCCAAAAGATCAACAAGCACCTAAATCCTATTTTAAGGAATACTTTTATTTTCCCATGATCCCAAAGTTGCAAGATCGAAGGCCCAACGTTGGCTATCCCAAATGGTTGCCAACAGTATTATCACCTCCAAGCCAACAAACATGCTGAAATGATGAATAGAAAGATCACTAGAATCATTAAAAGAATAATTAGTAAATATAGAAAGGATTGGAATAATAAATTAAACAATGTCCCTTGGGAATATCACTTAACTTAGAAGCTTACTATAGGCTATTCTCCCTATGAACTAGTGTATGGAAAACTACTAAAACTATTAATTTAAACATAGCTTTATATACCTATCATCGCTTATGATTTTAAATTAGACGACACTGTAGCACAAAAAGAGATATTAATAAATCTGAATATGCAAATTGAGAATAGGATGATAGCACTAATACATAATGAAGTTCATAAAGTATTTAGAATCAAAGGCATATCAAGATTGGACACCTAGAGATAAGGTCATGTATTAGAATCCCAATGATGTGCTTTAATATACAAATCTTTAAACACTTTTGAAGGGACCCTACCTTGTGCATGTTATCTACCCATCTAGTGACTTGCAAATTTTCCATCCTACTAACTCATAAAAATTGATTTTAGTCAACATCCAACAAATAAACCCATATAGTGAATCCCAAGTAGCTGCAACCCTCTCATCATTCAACATCATTGTTGCTTGATTCATCTTTTTTATCTGCTCTTTAGACCATAATTGATGAAGTGCTAAATAGTTAATGCATCTGTCCATGCGTCTACGTGGCCCCATTTATGCAAAGCTTGTTTTAGCCTATAAATAAGTGGGCTTTCGCCACACTTAGGTACCTTTTTGATAGTTGTAGTAAAGCTCTTGCAATTTTTTTCTGCAAGAGTTAGAATATTTTCCAAGTGCTTGCAATAGGTGTAAGAAAGGTGTCTGGATCTTTATTCAAGCACTAATGTACCTGAGCCCATTGGCGTGAATGGTAATAAAGTGGAGCTTTTCAAGCATTCCTTACAACAATTAGACTTAGTCATTTAAGGCATTTAATAGTTTAATATTTCTATGCTTTAATAATTCCTTAAGTTTTTGTTGTTATTATTCCAATTTCCATCGCTCTTTTATAGTTTGTAGAAACCATAAGTATGACCACCTCGAATGTAAACCCAACACTTGGCAACCTAGCGATGCTTAATGTCTAGTAACCCAGTAGTGGTTAGGGGATGCTTAGGATGTGCACGGAAGATGGGATTGGATACTGATGCTAGGAAGAGTTAAGATATAGATTAGGATAATTATAGATTACGTAATATTTCATTCCTTGCTTTCCATTCTAAGAATTAGACACTAGAAGATAAAGTGAAAAAGCCATAAACATCATTTGCCTCAATTTCACTTAACCATCACAACCAAAACATCACAAGTGAGGTTGGGAAGACACTGATAAGCGGCTAGGTATCCCTATGCCCAACCATATGAATCATGGGTGTTCACACGCAACTTGGTCGAATTCCGTAGACTGTAAGCACTTAACATACACTAGATCCTAACTGAAACACCCCAAAAAATTTGAAGTCACCAAGCCTTACAATCTATGTAGCACCACGACAGTTCTTCAGGAGGAGAATGCTCTGAGTTCAGGCTGGAAAGTTCAGCAAATTTTCTACTTTGGGTATGAACAAGCTCTACAAGTCACCCTGCCTATCCACCCAAGTAGCTTGCCCAACTGACAGCCTACTCAGAAATGGAATGCGGAGTTGGCAGCAGCATTCTAGATGCACGAAACCATTTAGCAAATTTTCTAAGTCACGAAATCTGCTATGCTACACTATGCCCCGCTATGTAGCGTAGCAAGCTTCATAAAGCGATTGTAGAACGAAGTGCCACGCTACGCTATGAGGTGTAGCGTAGCATGGCAACAACTATATAACCAGTTCCTGCACTCAACCTTAAGTCCTTCAATAATGTCCCTTTCCGTTAGGAAGTGGCAAACCATGTCTGCTGCTACGCTACATTGAGCTACATGGCGTAGTGAGGCGTAGCAATCTTGTAGATGAGACAGAAGATAGCTCAAAGGGCAGAATCAACAAGTTTGCAAGTCCTGGGGAAGCAAATTTTGCAAATCGGCAAAGCCTTTCGCGACTACGACAAGTCGCTACACTACATAGCGTAGCGTAGTGTAGCAAGCATACAACACATGTAGCAGAACATGCAACAAGGTGCTACGCTATGCCAAGCATGCTACGCTACAAAGCATAGTAAGGCATGCGGGTGGTTGTGTGACATCAATGCACTTCACCTAATTGGACCATTGGCACACATCTCCAGATGCTGACGGTGCAATTATGGCATAGTAGGCGCATAGTTGTGGTATGGCAGGCTCACATTACAATGGTCATGTAAGTCCAACGGTCATGTAGGACACATGCAGCATAAGCAAACCAATGCGGGCCTGAGGCACGTGGTGTCCAAACCACCCCTTTTACGTGCGCTCTATCCTATAAATAACTTGGCAAGTAGCATGTAAATGG
The DNA here is from genome assembly GCA_015680685.1 of Gnetum montanum. Lineage (NCBI taxonomy): Eukaryota > Viridiplantae > Streptophyta > Gnetopsida > Gnetales > Gnetaceae > Gnetum > Gnetum montanum. Next base: position 536,977 of record MNCI01030420.1, on the reverse strand, counting down.
TTCAGAATTTTTTTGGAGCTAGCAGTGTTGAATTTGTCCGGTTTGAATCTTTCTGGACTCTTGGACTTTTCCTCTAGCACTCAAATTCTCTTCTGGGCACGTTGTAACACCAAGCATTGTAAGCTTTCTGTTTGGCATTGCAAACAGTTAGCATTTTCAGCTAGCATCTTATTCCATCCCCCTTCTACCAGCTTGGTAGAATCCTCGCATTGTCAACACCTAAGTCCACGCCCAAGTGCACAACCTATTTTTCTCTACATGTCCTAGTTACTCTTGGGATCTCTGCACTCCGCCACGTTATGCAACCGGCTGTATCCACCCTGATAGAGCAAACTTGTAGCTTCAAAGTGGTGCATTTTTCAACTACATTTTACTTTGTTCCTTATTTATTGTTGCATTTTGCACTATTTTTTCTTCTTTATTTACTTTCAAGAATTACTTTGCATTTTTGCTCTCGTTTCAAAATATATGTTGCAAAAGGCTATATAGACATTGATTAAGTCCTTCTATGATGGACCATACCATTCAGGGTGCCCCGTATCTGCACACAACCAGCACGGCCCTCCCGCGGGTACGGGGTTGAAACTGTCGCACCTACCGACCCCTCGGTGCTTTCCAGCCGAAAACATTTTCGGTCGCTACAGTTTTCTAGCACTAGAAGGAGGGCCTTTTAATTCCTTTCTATGTGTCACAGTAGTTCTGTGACCTTCTACACCCTGACTCACATAAGCGTAAACATGACACCCTTTTGCAGTTGTTTGCGCTTTGTGTGGTGCAAATCGGTCACCTCGACAGTTCCTCCGGAGCCCTACAGAACACAAGGCCTCTGATCACTAGCTAACTAGCTCATATTATGGTAGTCTTGCATGCATTTTGTACCCCATCACATGTGGTACAGAGTAGTTTCTTCGATGGTCCCTTGGGGATCCAGTGAGATGCAAAGCCTTCTTGATCACTAGTTAGCTTTCCCATCTAACGGTAGTCTTGCATGCATTTCGTATCCCATCTTGTGTGGTACAGAGTGGTCTCCTTGACAATTCCTCGGGGGCGCTACAAGACATAAAGCCTCTGACTACCAGTTAGCTTGCCTTTTCCATGTTTCACGGTAGTCTTGTAAGCCTTCTGCACCCTGATACGCATTAGCATAAATTTGACACCATTTTGTAGTTGTTTACGCACTATGTAGTGTAGATTGGTCACCTCAACGATTCCTCAGGAACCCCACAAGACATAAAGCCTCTGACTGCCAGTTGACCTACCTTCCCTTTTATGGTAATCTTGCATGCGTTCTATACCCTATCGTGCATAAGCGTAAACATGACACCCTTTTGCGGTTGTTTACGCATGGTGTGGTACAAACCGGTCGCCTCGACAGTTCCTCGGGAGCTCGACAAGACATAAAGCCTTTCTTTTTGAATCACTTGTCAACCCTTTTTCTCTTTTTTCTTGCAAAACTTTTCTTCTTTCAAGTTTCTTTGCCTTTGTTCTTTTCATTTGCAAAATTTTCTTAGCTTTTTTTGTTTGCAAAACTGTCCAGCTTGGTAGCAATGGCTTCTGCAACTACCACTGCTAACACCTTCAATGTGGAGGTTCCTATCACAGTTCAAGGCACCACTAGTGCTGAACAACCGTTGAACCCAATGCTAGAAACACGTCGATCCCTCAGGATCCAAAACCAAGGACCTGAGGGCTTGGCTCAGCAACATGAGCTTTACAACTTCCTTTGTGCAAAGGTTCAGGAAAACCTGCCTTTGGATGTACACGAGCTCAAAAGAAAATGCATCTTCGAGTTCATGTACTACGATAGAAAGGAGTTTGTTCCCACTTTTGGCATTTCCATACCTTTGACACAGACAAACCAAAGGCTACTAGACTAATTAATCTAGCTGGCTAGGCTCAGGAAACAACAGGACACATCGTCCAATCAAGAAGACACCTTTCAAGACGGACAGGAGGAACTTGACTCCCAATTTGACGAGGGAGGTCAAGCCAACCTCATTCCTATCCATTCTACCCAGTCCTTCTAGGCCAACCCGTTGTCTGTCACCACTCCCTTTGCCATCATGCCTACACTTTTGCACCCTACAATTGCGACTGCAATGGGTAGCCATGCCACATTCCCAGTGTATCAATGCCCTTATTCCCCTATTGTGTTTGCAGCGATTGTGCCTTCACAAACTATTCATTAGCACATTCCTGTAGCGCATAACATGCCAATCATGGCTACCCTACCGCATGTCCACATTGTACCTGCTTCACAATCGCACGTAACTTTCATGTCGATTCCTACGTTCACGTCTATTCCACCCACTGTGGTGGGCCCAGGCCTATCCACGTGGTGGACCTTGTTTGCCTCTTCACTTATTCTACAACCATCGTAGATGTCTCACTACATTTGCCCTCAGACCTACCAAACCCCTCAAATGGTACATCCTAACATGGGGCCATGGTCTATTCTGCTAGTGACACAAGTAGTCTATCCGATAGCTCAACTTGCGGTTTTTGCTCCAAAAGCACCACCTACTAGGTGGTGGACAGTGCAAGCAGCACTATTAACCGGGGTGGTCCCAATGGCACCACCAATCGGTCAACCCGCTACCCCCACCATGCCATAGGTGGGAGCTACCTCTGTAGCTCCCCAACTATCTACAATGTCATTGGGTCTAGACCAAGCATTTCATCTTATCTAGACCCTCACTGAGGAAATAAAATGCCTCAAAGCTGCTAGTTTTGACACAGTACAAGTCATGGACTTCTACCAAGATGACCCTGTCAACCCTGCTATCCCTGCTTTGACGTTATCCCCGGGGATGTCTCTCCCGCACTTCACAAAGTACGATGGGGAGGGAGATCCCAATGTGCATCTTGTTACCTTCAGGTTTGAATCTTTGCTATGCAATAATGGCCACACATGATCATTCACATCTTCGCCATGTCCCTAGCCAGGAAAGCCCTGGATTGGTACCATGCGTTGCTGTGCTCATCCATTTCAACTTTGGAAGAACTCCTAACCCAGTTCATGATACGTTTTAAGTACAACTTGAAGCTAGAAACCACACTGGATTAGTTGATGAGTGTAAAGCAAGATGTGCTAGAACCAGTCCCAAAGTTCATTCAACATTGGAGCACAACCCTTAACGAAATCTGTGAGCCCATCGTGGAGGTCCACTTGCTGGTCATCTTTAAGGATGTGGTGAATGACTTTATCAAATCCAAACTGTACTACCTTGCTCCTCGCTCTTTCAGTTAGGCTTTCACTTAGACTAAGAGCATACAAGATGCAGCTAAGGCAAGCAAAGACCTAGCCTACATCACTTACAAAAACACCTTCACAAAGAAAGACAAGGGTAAGGCCCCAACAACCACAGTGGCCATTGTGGCAACCAAGACCAAGCCCAAACCTAGCAACATCGATAGCAAGAATAACAAGAAACTAGCCATACCTATGGCTAACCTCATGCCCAAGCAAGGCCATGAGCCACAACCTGCTGCACCTAAGCTCGAGACATTTGCATAACCCAAACCCAACTTTGAGCGCAAAGACCGCTCAAAGTACACCCCGCTACCTCTAAAGCCTTTAGAGCTTCTGAAGCAACTGTTGGCAGCGGGATACATCCAACACAAGCAGATTTTGGAAGAGGAAAAATTGAGACATCAACGCTACTACGAGCTTCTTAGGGACCCCTCTTTGGCCCTACCCAATGAGCCTCCAGTTCCTAGGGGTTTTAGGCTAGACAGGTTTTGTGACTACCACCAACAATGTGGTCACAACAAGGATTATTGCCTAGTGTTGCAGGATGACATCCAAAGATTAATCGACTAGGGAAAACTGATGTTGGATGAAAGTAACCCAGTAGGCCCTGAAAACCAATCTATGTATGTCTACATGGATCCCCTCAATGCCAACAATGTCGGTTACGTCATGAATGCTATCGGCATTGATAGTGATCCTAGGCCACCCCGCCAGCCATTCGTGATCCATGTGCCTCAGCGTAGTGCACCAGCACCACCAGTGGCTGGTCCAAGCTCACAGCAACTGTTCATCCTGAAAGTCTCATCATGGGCATCCACCTTTGCACCACCTATTGGCGGAGCCACGCGGTCTCGCTAGTTAACACCTCTAGCTCCATTTGTCATCAGGGGGCCGACGCCTTCGATGGTGCTTGTCTTGCACAATGAAGTTGAACAACCTCCTCACCCCGCAAGTTAAGAAGACCACTTGGTGGGTGAGACGTCGAATGGAAATACCATCAAAAGTATCCCCAAGCCCATGTCTTTGCCCCTTGCATCTGCACCTTCGCCCTTAAGGACGAAGGTCGACATGACTACGTAGCCCCACAGATGCAATGTTCATCGTGGTTGAAGAAATGCCCAAGTTTAACTTGATCTTGGGAAGATCATGGTTAGTTCAACTTAGGGCTATCTCCTTGTCTATACACCAGGAAATCCACTTACCATACACAGGCAGGGAGGTGGTGATCCGCGGTGATGAAGTAGCAACGTAAGCAATCAACAACGTAGACATGAAGTAGGACTCAGAGGTCACAACCTCCAAGAATGAGGCCCCTACTCATGCATGTATTAGCCATCCAACAGAAGGATTGGCCCAACAAGTCGACTTTCAAATCAAAAATGCATGGGTTGTGCTACCCTTCCAAGTGGGGGACAATGATGTGAACGAGGACCCTGGCGAAACACCTTTGCCTTATGTTCTGGTCAACCCATGACGGGTCAAGAGGTAGCTATGCATAGCATAGAAACCCCACTACTTCCTACCTAGTTTCCATCCCTTGTACATTCACTGTGTCTTTGCTTTGTTAACATGCCATTCTTTTGGCATGCTACGGTATGGCCTAAAATGGCCTAAAACTAGCATCGTTGCTTTCTACTTGTTAACATGCCATCCTTTTGGCATGCTACGCTATGGCCTGAAATGGCCTAAAACTAGCATCATCGCTTTTTTCTTTGTTAATGTACTATTTCTTTTGGAAATGGCTTGAAATGGCCTAAAACTAGCATGGTTTCTTTTTGCTTTATTAACATATAATCCTTCTCACATGTTACGAAATGGCCCGAAATGGCCTAAAACTAGCATATGAGAGCATGAAAAACTTTACATGATATACAAGTTAATGCAAAGTCAATTTCTTTTCTAAATTTTTTCATTTTATTCAAAACTTTTGCCTATTGAAAATTTTTGCAAAATTTCAACATTTTTGAACTTCAAAAGAAAAACCCATGCTATCATGGGTTGTCTCTATCTACATCGCCTTCACCACTCACCTCCGCTTCATCTGCTTGTGCATCATCCCCCCTGTGTTTCCTTCTGCCGGTTTGTCATTCCCTCCCTCTATGGGCTTTGCACCCTCATCTGGAGCCTGCATCGTAGGAATGAAGTAGTTAGTTAGGGCAACAAATGCAAACTACAACATAGCATGAGCATCTACATAGTAAAGTGACTAACTTGAGAAGGGCCCGCATCGGTCTCAAAGGGTATCTGGTCTAGACCAAGCCTGAGGTGACGCCACACCTCCTCTGTCGTGATTTCCATCCAACACCTATTGCTAGGCTTAGCATTCGCAGCAGCAGCTCTCTCCCTTTCCATAGTCATCCATCGTAGAGGTCCTGGGGAAAGGGAGGCAGTTGTGGTCTCTCTTGTAGGAAGGTCCACTTTCAAGTCAAGAGATTCCGCAACCTTTACTTGCTCTTTGAACTTAGTGTAGGCCTCAGAAGCATCGATGGCATTCACAAATGCTTCATACGTGAATGCCTCCACAANTCGATGGCATTCACAAATGCTTCATACGTGAATGCCTCCACAGCAGTACCTTTGTACAGTTTTTGATGGGTGTCGTTCTCTAGCTTGTACATGTGTTTGTGGTTTCTCTGGATTCGCCCCCATTTGAAAACCTTGGCATTGATATCTTTCATGTCTTGACACTTCTGGGTTAGCAAGTCCATTTGCATTTGCTGTTTGACTATCTCATGAGTGGATTCAATGTTCTAATGAATGATAGTTCAAAATCTAGTGTAGTCATCTACAGCCTTGCGCCAGTCCTCAACATTAGGGTTACAGTTTATGAGAAACTCGTTCCTCGACCTGAGATCCTTCACCTTAGCAACCAAGTTGGCCTCTCTTTGCTCAGCCTTTTGGACCCATTTCCACAAGTCCTTTTGTTGGCACATTTTAGCCATTTCATGAAACAGGTTGGCATGATAAACTCAGCAAGTAAAAAAATGAAATCTCTTTTCAAACTTCTTAAGGGAAATAACACAATTGTATCAGAGTGTAGGGTGGTATCCTTGGAATATCATAACAAGATGAAGAGTTTTTTAGCAAGTCCAAAAATCTTTGATGACATTTATTTCTTTTAATTATGGATAGCTATGACTCAGATTTTTAGAGCACAATAATGTTATGTGATACTGTGAGAAAGACATTTGAAAACTGGAAAAACAACAACAGGGCAACAGAACCACTCCCTCCATGGTTGCCTTTACTGCCATTGAACGACTTGTGGGTCAAGCTACCATGAATCAGTTTGCATGGAACCACAAAAATACTATCTTTGAGGCCAAGAGAATTATTGACAGATGCTTTTTAGACCCTAGTATTCAGACTGATAATGCCATTGGTTATTTTCTGTAATTGTTGGCCCTGAAGGCAAGTCACTAATAGAGGTGATTTTCAAGGGTGGAAATAAATAATTTACTGTAGAGGAGATATCTTCCATGGTGCTGCTAAAGTAAAGGAAATTGCTGATATTTTTTTAAAATGTGAGCAGACATTGCTTAGGATTTGAATAAGCATTTTGAGAAGGAAGAGAGTGTTCTAGTTTGTAATTTGGGCGGAGAAAAATTTGATGTTGTTGTGCTTGAAATTTAAAAACATTTGATGTTGCTGAAATTAAAATAGAAAAAAAATCGTAGAGATGCAAATGCAACGCAATGCAAGATGCAGAAACCCTCGTATTTGCATTAAATGAGGGGGTTCTTTGGCTCTCTCTTTCTTGATCGTTCTTCATCCATTTTCTTCGTCTTGCAGCTCTGTCCCTATCGACATTTCCTTGCCATTATTTTTGAATTGCGAATAGAGGACTAAGCTTAGGCTTGGGATTCTTGTTTGCCTCCTGGCGTTGGTCACGAAATTTTTTTTGCAAGTCAAGGCATGGGCATTTCAATTTCGGTGTGGATTTCTTCATCAAGCAGCTGCAATTTCCTACAACAAGATGCAGCGACGGATTCTCAACATTGAATGCGAATTTGAGGAGATACAACTACGTAAAGCCAATACGCAATTCCGATTTCTCTAGCCAGACGGGACCTTATGGCTTGCGTGAAAACCAAATTAGGGAAAACCTCCACATTCTACTCTCTGATTATCGTAGGGATTTAGTATAGGCCTTGCCCTACTCCTTCCCACAGGTGAAACGGTGACAAAAATCGTGACAAGAGATGATTGGCTTGGCCTTGTTTCAAAAGACTGCACTCTGGACTATGATCAGTGCCTCTTTCAGGAATACATTCAATGGATACACAACTGCACCGATCTTCAGGAATAATTTTTTGGTAGCATAGTAGGATTGTCTTAAAGAAATTGCTTATTTGAGCCTTGGAAGTTTGAACAATTCGTAGATATTGAATTTGGAATAGCTTTATTGCGAAGTGTTTACTCATGTCATTTTACCTTGTTTAAATATTTGAGGTCTACACAAATTTGCTTTTCTTTTCTGTCTATTTCCATTGACTCATGCTCTATTTCTAATTTTCTTGTGGAACTATCTCTTTCTCTGGGGAAAATTAGGAGTAGATTCGCGAAGTTGTGCTCAAATGTTTTCACAAAATTTTATTTGTTACAAGTAGGTATTATAAGGACCACGTAGACTAGGCAATTGAACAAAATAGGAACTCTCAAAAACTCATAGTACTTGGCAAAGTTGGCTGAATCTCTTTAAGATAAGTCATTTATAGTTTACACATAACGCAATCATTTCATTTTTCACAATCGCACACCGCAATAGCACACATGCATACTCACATTAACCACTGAGTCTATTTGGAGGTATTTGGACCTTGGTGTTGCTAGAGACTAGCAAGCACCTAAATCCTGTTCGAGGACACTTGTTGGTGGTCGCGTCCCAAATGGTCACCAACACCTTGTTGACGTGCTTATACTCCCACAGGGAGCGTGCCAAGTGCAAGACGCACTTGTAAGCCTCATCGAACATGTGACAAGACACCTTGGTCACGTCAGGTGAGAGCGTAGGCACGGTGCCAACTTTCAGAGGTTGTGCTGAGTCCCATTTGAGCAGAGAGGCTACCTTGACACAAAGAGCGTAGTAATCACGTTAGTATAGCAAAATCAATGAACTTAAAATTTTTTTTTAGCATAACAACATAAGATTGCTTAATACTACTACTTACCTACCTTAGGGTCCACCTGCTGAAGGTGTTTGATCATGTGATTGATATGTTTCTACACGAATGCAAATTTGTCAAGCATCTCAGCCCATGAATCTGCACGAATCGAAGGGGGTCCTGCGACATCAGTAGTGGCACTTGTTACGTGACTAAGCATATCAGGAATGGCCAAAATGGACTACGATAAGGTAGACGTGCCATCAAACTCACCAGTGTCTAGCTGCAGTCTTTCTTCTTGCTGATGTAAGATGATGACAGTAGCCTTGGTGGAGGGCCCTGCCAAGTCCAAACGAGCCCCTTCCTCATGCACTAGTGCCTTTCCTTTCAGGAGACCAGCGTCTTTTTTATTCAAGGGAGGTGCCTCTTCATTGATAGGAGGCTCCATAATGACAAGAGCCCCTACCCTAGAGATAGGAGCTCCTTTATTGTTGACCAGGGCCCTTTCCTCTGAGACTGGGGCCTCCATATCTTCATTAGTCACCCTCGTCCTAAGGGATGACACTTCTTCATCACCTTCTTCTTCTTCTTCTTCTTCCTTTGTTAGCACAGAAGCATGTTTGCATTGGTCCAAAAAAAATTAGCTCAAAACAAATGCTACGCTACGCTACAGTGCCTAGCATAGCATAGTGTACCGAACAATAGAAAAGTAAGCATTACATGAAAGCATTTACCAATGGGGGGTTGCATCCTCTACAGCTTAAGCTGTAGTCTTTGTCCCTCCTCTTCCTCCACGTGAAGGATTTCCCTAGCTGGGGGAGGCCTCTTCCTTCATAACTCCTTGGGCACAGTCTTGGCTATGAGATGCTCCCCCTACATCATGCTATTGGCTATAGCAAGGGGTGTCTTCCTATGCTGTCCTGGCCATGAACGCTGCGAGCCACCCAATCCTTGGTCATTACAGACAACGAATTCCCAATTATTTCTAGGGGATCTTGGGCTCGTGTGGTCTGGAGGATCTATAGAATCCACGGCTTGGGGATCTGGTTGCGATCTCACATGGCCCATACTCCATCCTCTTGAAACACCAAGAACTCTGTGAAGTGCTTCAAATAGACTATGTAGAAGGCATAGTGTATGTTGGAGTGGGACTCTGTTTTTTCATGGAGTCCCAAAATCTCAGCCTGCAAGCCCATACATAGGAAGCTGGCCTAGTTCTAATGGGCCTCTTCTTCCATAACCTCCCATATTATCCAGGCCTGCTTGAGCCCTAGGACTTTCCCTTGGGTGAGCAGTTGGGGGAATGCACGGGCACGGAAAATCGGGTATATTTCCATGGCAAGGCCTCCCTTAAGCTTATCCATGGAGAACCCTTTTCACTCCTTAATGAGCCGCAACCACTCTTTGATATTCTTTTTCTGAAGGGTCAACTCCTACTTGAGCCTCAACCCTATGGGGACGCCATCAGCAGGAACGCTGAATAGGTCCGTGAACAACTGGTCATTGATTTCAATGATCACCCACATGTCCTGTACGCGCGTGCAGAAATGACCCACTCTCTTAGAGAAGGAGTTGACTAGGGAAAGCATCTCAGCGGTAGTAAAGCTCAGATTCAGGGCCATGAACAGATCCATGAGCCCTGCCTTTTGAACATTCTTGACCAAAGAGTCAGAGGCCCCTTGGTCTAGCCAGTTCTGGCTCACCGCTACTCTACCGTATTTGAAGTAGATGTTGGTCCCCTGCATCTCGACAGTTACCACCATCACCTCCTAGGGCTTCCTCACTCCTGCAACAGTTTTTACAAAAAACACACTTAGCATAATGACATAGGAAATACAAGGATTGCAAAAACACTTGAGCATACAACACTTACTTTTTAACCCACTGAGTCTGTATGGTAATGAGAACAACGGGAGATCAACCAGAGCTTCTTCAACTGTGACCATCTTGAAGGGTTCTACCGACTCCTTATCCAGCCAACCCTTCTCCTTACACTGATCGTAGAAAACATAAAACATACTTGGGTAGGAATGGTATTCTACCCCGCACTGACCAATCACACTCGCTTGTAGGTTCTTGGCAGAAGAGAACTCTTCTAGGGCTAGTTGCGCTATAGCCAACAGACCCGATCGATCATGAACCCCTGCATCATTGATGAAGAACCTGATGAAAAACACACACTATTAGCATTCGGCCAGTATGGTCAGTGTTGCACAACACAGCGGAGCAAGGATACAAAACTCACCCGCTAGCACAATAGACAGTCCCCTGTGGGTTCTGAAAGCATGTCGCCATGTAACATGCGAGGTACAATGTGTTGAACTTGTGGTAGCAGTTGTATTCAGGCATGTCCCAGATCCATGCTAAATGCCTCAACCCTATTGAGTGTTGGCTGGATCCCTCTCCCTGCCTGCTCAGGGTTTCCCCTTCAGTAAAAAACCTTAGAATGCCCCAATTGGCCCCAGGTAACATGGCTTCTATTATGATGGATGCCTCATTCTCCTCTAGGGAAGATCAAACAATCACACTAAAGTGGTCGAGAAGGAATTGCAAGAAGTCTCATGCCCCTTCTCTAAACCAGACCACTCACTCTCTCATATGTATCTAGGGAGGATGGGTGTTGGCCACATGTCTACTCACATGGCACAAGACCCCTCTAATTTCCAAAATGATCAGCTGGGGCCTCGACCCCACCCTGCACGATACAATCAGCAAATCTTAGCATCATACTTAAAGACAATACATGTGCAACGTAGCAATGTCTAGTAGTCCATGTATATAGCATAGCACAACTCTCTGCTCGTACGTAACGTAGCAAGGGCATGAAAGCCTAGTGTAGCAAGAACATGCAAATAAGCCTAGCCTAGTAGTGAAACAATTGATGACATGCCCTAGCAAAACACGTGTCATGTTACCACATCACACATGGCCTAGCCCTCTCAAAGGTTTTACGTTATGACATGCTAGGGTCAAGTAGCTAAACTACTCTAGCCCCTGCGATTATGACAACTGTGGCAGTGGCGGTTTTAGTGGCCTTGCATGCAATCACGATGTAACATTTATGCATCTTCCATGACCAAAACGGCGACAGCAGCGATGCAAAGGTTAAAATGATGTGACCACAGAAAACATAGGTAGCCAAGAATGAACGCAAAACAAATAGGACGCAAAATGAGAGGAAAGAACTACAGAAAGCGCAAAACAAAAAAGTGAAGGGGGCATAGTAACCTACTGGGCCAACGGTATGCTCTTCCACGTTGCAACGTGTGCTTATGGCACATGCCCTAGGGTCTTCTTCACCTCCTTGACCTTTGCAAGTGCCAAATGAGTCTTAGGAGCCATTGTCCTGCTTGCAGATTTACACCTTTCACTAGAAAACTTGCCTTACAAGTCGATTAACACAATTGCTTCGGGCTCTGAAATCGCCTTGTGCTCTAATGTGGGCTCTACGCTCTTATGGTGAAAATGGAAAAATTTCCAAGGTTTAACCCCTATTTATGACCATTATGATAAGATGCAGAAACTTGCCTCCCTCTCTCTCTGATTAATGTGGGGTGTATCATACAGCGTAGCATGCTCGCCATGACAGCATAGCACTGTTAGCATTTAAGCCTTGACATGCTTCGAGCCAACTACTTGCATTCCCGAAAATAAAAAAATATATATTTTTTTATTAAGGGTCCAAAAGGACCTTAAACTAGCAATCCTAACATAGTTGCACCCCTAAAGGTCCGAAAAGACCCTAAATTAGCAGTTTCAGCTCATTGCATTCGTGGTCCGTAATGATGGTAAACTAACCACACCACATTCTTACATCAGCAGTTGTCGCATCTTCTTCCACATAGGCAGTATCACAGTTTCTTGTTTTCATGTCTATAGTTTGTATTTTCACATTAACGGTTTGGGACTTCTCATACTCACAGTTTTCCGTTTTGCATACTATCATTTTACATGTTAAGATTCTACATGTTACAATTTGGCAGTTCGAAATGACACTGAACTAGTAGCTTGGCATTTGCATATCGACAGTCACACAACTTCACACTTTACATCAACAATTTTACACCTTTAGCAATTCTACACTCTTGTGTCTTGGTGGTCTGCTATGACCTTAAACTGGCAAACTTGCAATCTTTACATCATCACACTTCACGAGTCGCATATCGTCGCTTCTTTGCAAACTTTTGTTACACACAATATCTACAAACAAATGCCTCTTAACTAGGCTTTCATCTTATGTTGGCAAGTCAAGCAGGAGATGGGAATCCATCGCGACCTTTCCATGCCTATAACATTCGCAAGGCCATAGGGCAAGATCGCAAAATAGTTGAACCCCAACATGATCGACTGAGGGTCGACTACAACTAGCACTATAGCAACCTTAAAAGCATCCCTAGACTTAGAGGCTGGGGATGTAACCGAGGATCCTCTTGTCGAGACGCTTGTGACCATGCCAAAGGGGGAGGTGAAGATGCTAAGACTCAGCTCCCTCCAGATACACAAATGCACAAAAGTGTAGCTAAGATTCTGCAAGAAAATATCGATGTCTTCGCATGGTCGTATAGTGACATGCTAGGTCTAGACCTGCAACTGATTCAACACAACATCGTCCTAGACCCACACATGAAGGCAATCAATTACAAGGCTCGCAAAGTTAAGCCAAAAATTGCACTAGCCATGAGGGATGAAATCACCAAGCTATACCAAGTAGGTTTCATCCGCGCAATTGACTATTCAGAGTGGGTGTCGAACGTCATTTTGGTTTTGAAGAAAACGGGAGAAATACGAATTTGTATAGACTTCCTAAACTTGAACAAAGCAACGATCAAGGAAAACTTCCCACTTCCAAGCATTGATCAGCTCATTGACACCACGGCTGGCCATGCTCTGCTATCCTTCATGGATGATTTCTCTGGATACAACCAAATCCACATTAACCTAGAGCACTAGCTATCAACAACCTTCATGACCCAATAGGGAACCTTATGCTATACCATGATGCCTTTCGGGCTCAAGAACGCTGGAGCAACCTACTAGCGAGCCATGACCTACATTTTTAGTGACTACATCCTAGAAACATTAAACGACTATGTGGATGATATAGCAGTCAAGTCCAAGGAGGCAATTGATCACCCACGCGATCTAGAGGTAGTCCTCAATCCTAAGAAGTGCATCTTTGGGGTGAAAAATGGATGCATGTTAGGATTCGTAGTATCGGAGGCCAGCATATGGGTGGACCCTGACAAGGTCAAGGTCATCATCAACCTGGTGTCTCCCACAAACCTTAAGGAGTTACGTGGTTTACAAGGTAGAGTGCAATTCATTCGAAGGTTTATAGTAAGGTTGATTGACAAGTTATACCCCATGCAACATCTTCTAAAGAAAGGGGTTAACTTCGAATGGAAAACCCAGTGTCAACAAGCCTTCAACGACCTAAAGAAGGAACTCTCACATCTCCCAACTGTGCATCCGCCACAAACGGATAAATCCTTCTTTATCTACCTTGTCACCTCCAACACATCTGTCGTGGCACTGCTATGTTAGAAGCGAGATGACGGTTCTAAGATACCAGTGTATTACCTGAGTCATGCACTAATAGCACACGAGGTGAAATACAACGAAGTGGAGAGGAATTTCCTGGCCTTAGTGTTCGCACTAAAAAGGTGGCAGCATTACTTATTCTGTAGTACAACCAACATGATTTGCAAAAGCAATATACTTCGGGCTATCACTAACAACCTATACGAAAGTAGCAGGATAGCTCGATGAAAGGAAATAACCATGGAGTTCAATTTATGCTATGTAAGTCAATCGTTGACAAAGGGTCAAGCCATAGCGACCAAACTCACGGCCTCACCAGTCGACGACCAGGAAACCATAGACCCCGAATTCCCATACGAATACGTTAGCAATGTCAACATTGTCCCATCGCATTTTGAAGCCACCTTACATTTTGATGGTGCCTCAACCACATGAGGCAGTAACGTCGCTGCCATAATCATGTTCCCCTTTGGGGAAATGCATCCATTCGCTTACCGATTTATGTTCCCTTGCACCAACAACGTGGCAGAATACGAGGGGCTACTCAGAGGCCTCTTGACTGCCTGAGTGCTGCGCATACAACACTTGGCCATTTGGGGAGATTCACAACTAGTCGTGAATCAAATCACTGAGGTCTATGGCTGCAAGGCTACACACCTGCAACCCTATTGCGACCTAAGAAAAATCTTGCTTAAGCAATTTGCAACCATAGATGTGCAACACGTGCCATGCAACGAGAACACCATGGCAGATGCCTTAGCTACCCTTGCGTTAAACATTCCATCACATTCACTAGAAAACTTGCCAACCTCGATTATATAGTACATAGAACCTATCACTCAGGGGGAACACATTGCATCTATCAGTGCTGTGGATACCCAGGAGTGGTATGCCAACATTAAAACTTATCTACAACACGGCGAACCCCTAGGTGGATTGACATCTGCCTAGAGAGATGCAATCCGTAAGCATGCCTGGCAATACATGCTCATGGGAAGTGATGCCCTATGTCAACGTTCCTATGATGGGATATTGCTAGCATGCATGGGTGGCGAGCAAGCGCAAAAGGTAGTTAACGAGGTTCAGGAGGGGCTTTGCGGTGGACACATAGCACCCAAGGCTATGGCTGCCAAAATTAGATGCCTAGGGTACTATTGGCCCTACATGGAGCACAACTGCCTATCAAAAGTCAAGACATGTGACACGTGCCAGATATACACAAATCTCATACACGTCTCACCTATAGACCTACACCCAACGCAAATCATGTGGCCCTTCCAACGATGGGGATTAGACCTTATAGGGCCTATCACGCCTAAGTCCTCTATAGGGCATAGCTTCATTATCACCACCACTAAGTATTTTACTAAGTGGGTGGAAGCTATTCCCCTGAGGAAAACGACGTCTTAGCAAATCTACCATTTGATCCTCGACAACATCATAATAAGGTTTGTGCTTCCAATGACTATTGTGATTGACAATGGGCCACAGTTCAGCAGTACGGAAACCCAAACCTTCTGTAGCAATCTAGGCATTAAATAATCATTTTCTTCCCCTTATTATCTATAGGCGAACAGGTAGGAAGAGGCTATAAATAAGTCCATTATCAACTTACTGAAGCAGATGCTTAACAATAGCAAGAGGTGGTGGCATGAGCAAATCCTCTACGTCTTGTGGGCCTACCGAACGACGTGCAGGACTGCAACAAGTAAGACGCCTTATAGCCTTGTTTATAGATCTGAAGCTATGTTGCCTCTTGAGTTGCAGGTACCATCACTTCAAATGATCCTCATGAATGTCATGAGTAAAGCCCAGAATAACGAGTCGTGAATCATTGACCTTGACTCAGTGGAGGAGGAGCGCACGTAGACACTGAGACGCATCGAGCACTACCAATGCAAGTAGCAGCAGAAGCACCATGCAGATCCGCATCGACGACCAGTGCAGAAGGGATACCTCGTCCTCAAGGCCGTCTGTGAGCATGTGAGAAAATTCTCAGCCAATTGGGAAGGTCCTTACATGGTCACTAAAGCCTTTAGGAATGGAGCCTTCAAGCTAGTGGATGTGGACAGCAACGAGTTCACCAACTCGGTGAATCACTCGTATCTCAAGCCGTAATACATCTGAAGCACAATGGCAACAATGAGCACCGTCCACTACGACGATAAACTGGCAATCACAATGAGCACTATACGCTAAGACGATAAACTGGAAATCGCACCGAGCAGTTTCCACAATGACGGTAAACTAGCAACATCGAACAACGTTCGCTACGATGTTAAACTAGCGGCAACCATCCGCTACGATGTAAAACTGGAACTGCTAATCTACTATTACTATAAATTGGCACTGCTCATCCACTACAATATTAAATTAGCATGTACGGTCTACTGGGATCTTAAACCAGCACATGGTCTACCAAGACCTTAAACTAGGTTTACGTCGCATCCCCAGCATGCATCTACGTCAAATACACATCGAACGAGCATGCATAATGTAGACGTGTGGGCGGGACATCGTAGTTCCAGAACGTAGTTCACGATGCAATGAGAATGCAGTCTAGGATACAGGTGATGTCGCCATCGTTGGCATCATGATGATCCTTCGAAGATGTTGTATGGCATCATACTGGCCCTCGAAAACTACCGTCGCCATGGCCCATTGCCCTAACAGTAGTTCCTGGGCTAGTTTCCATAGCTGGAGTTTCAGCAGTATTGTGGCCCAGCCACAATATTGTTACTCTCTAGCCCCTTACCAACACCTCAGCTTGCACGATGTTTAGCTATGTGGTAATTGATCCCATAGCTGAACTCAACATGCATGCCTTTGGTAGGGATTCTAGAGCATTCGCATCCATAGCAACTCTCGGTGCCTTGGAGACCAGCTCCTCCATACCAGTGCTACCAAAGCCACTGTTGGCCTTCCTGCTTTGGACACTACATGCCAGTGGTAGTGTCCAAGAGTTGCAATAATGCTAGCAGCCAGCAAGACCTTCACCCCGAGGGCATGGCTTGTGATAGCAGCAAATGCTGCAGCATCACGAAGTGAGTGCCTTGACTAGCTCAACCGCTTCAGAGTGCAAATGCCATGATGTGCGTAACACAACTCACCGTATGGAAAGCATTTGTAGGCAGGTCAAAACCCTTCATGGATGTAACGCAATTTTGTGAAGGAAACACCTATCATACAAGGGGTTGAAGAACAATGCCAGCCAAAGTTGAAAACGCAAATGAGTCTCTCATAGCATTCTGACGAGGGACTCTGCTAAACATCATCTTTGCTCTCTGCCTTAACATCTACAAAACCAATGCAACACTCTCAAGTGCAGCCAAGCAACATCTCAACACCCACCAAGAGACAACCCTAGCATTGTGCTTGCTACGGTATTTTGTTTTCTTTGTCAACATCTATCGAGCCCATTGCCCAAATGTCGACAAAGAGGGGCCAATGAAACACCCAGAAAATTTGAAGTCATTCTTGCCTCACTAGGCATTACAATCTGCGTAGCACCATGACAATTCTTCGGGAGGAGAATGCTCTGAGTTCAGGTTAGCTAGTTCAGCAAATTTTCTACTTTGGGTATGAACAAGCTCTACGGGTCACCCTTCCTATCCACCCAAGTAGCTTGCCCAACCGATAGCCTACTCAAAAATGGTACGTGGAGTTGGCAGTAGCATTCTGGATACACGAAATAGTTCGACAAGTTTTTTAAGTCACGAAGTCTAGTACGCTATGCTACACCCTGCTATGTAGCATAGGAAGCTTCAGAAAGCAACTGCAGAATAAAGTGCCACGCTATGCTACGAGGTATAGCGTAGCATGGTAACAGCTATATAGGCAGTTCCCTCGCTCAACCTTAAGTCCCTCAATAATGTCCCTTTCCATTAGGAAGCAGCGGACCATGTCTACTGCTATGCTATGCTGAGCTATATGGCGCAGCGAGGTGTAGCAATCCTATGAAAGGGATAGAAGGTAGCTCAAAGGGCAGAATCAACAAGTTTGCAAGTCCCGCGAAAGCAAAGTTTGCAAATCGACAAAGGTTTTCGTGACTAAGGCAAGTCACTATGCTATGTAGCATAGCATAGTGTAGTAAGCGTACAACACATGTAGCAGAATGTGTGACAAGGTGCTATGCTATGCCAAGCATGCTACACTACAAAGCATAGCAAGGCATGCTGGTGGTTGTGTAACATCAATGCACTTCACCTAATTGGACTGTTGGCACATGTATCCAGATGATGACGACATAATTATGGTGTGGCAAGCGCATAGTTGCGGTACGATAGGCTGACATTACAATGGTCATGTAGGGCATGTGCAGCATAAGCAAACCAACATGGGCCCAAGGCATGTGGCACCCAAACTACCCCTTTTATGTGCCTTCGATCCTATAAATACCCTGGAAAGCAGCATTCAAATGGTTTAGAATTTTTTTGGAGCTAGCAGTGTTGAATTCATCCAGTTTGAATCTTTCTGGACTCTTGGACTTTTCCTCTAGCACTCAAGTTCTCTTTCAGGCATGTTGTAACACCAAGCATTATAAGCTTTCTATTTTGCATTGCAAACAAGTAGCATTTTCAGCTAGCATCTTATTCCATTCTCCTTCTATCACCTCGGTAGAATCCTCGCATTGTCAACACCTAAGTCCACATCCAAGCACACAACCTGTTTTGTGCTACATGTCCTGGTTACTCTTGGGATCTCTACACTCCACCGTGCTATGCAACCGACTGTATCCGCCTTGACAGAGCAAACTTGTAGCTTCAGAGCAGTGCATTTTTCTAGCTACATTTTACTTTGTTCCTTGTTTATTGTTGCATTTTGCACTATTTTTTCTACCTTATTTACTTTCAAGCATTACTTTGCATTTTCACTCATGTTTCAAAATATATGTTGCAAAAGGCTATATAGATGCTGATTAAGTCCCTGTTTGATCGACTAGACAGTTTAGGGTGCCCCGTTTCCACACATAACTAGCATGACCCTTTCGCGGGTATGGGGTCAAATTTTTCATGCCCTCTGACCCCTCGATGTTTTCCAACTACTGACATTTTTGGTTGCTACACTAACTAGCAAGACCTTAGGTTAGAACAATAGTTGTCCTCCTAACCTCACTTGTGATGTTTTGTTTGCGATGGTTAAGTGAGATTAAGGCTAATGATTTTTATAGCTTTTAACTTATCTTTTGGCATCTAACTATCTTGGAAACTAAGGCTAGAATATTAAGTAAACTATTATTATCTTAATCTATATCTTAACTACTCCTAGCATAAGTATCCGATCCCATCTTTTGGACACATTTTGAGCATCTCCTAAACACTACTGGGTTACCAGACATTAAGCGTCACTGGGTTATCAAGTGTTGGGTTTACATTCGAGATGGTCGTACTTATGGTTTTTACGAACTAATAGATAGCGATAGCGATTAAAATAACAATAATAGAAACTTAAGTAATTATCAAAACATACACATATTAAACTATTAAATGCATTAAATAGCTAAGTCCAAATGCTGCAAGGAATGCTTGAAGAGTTCATCTTTATTACCGTTCACACCAATGGGCTCAGATACATCAACACTCGAATAAAGAGCTGATTACTTTTTTTACACATGTTGTGGGCACTTAGAAAATATTCTAACTCTCACGAGAACAAACTGCAAGAGCTTCGCTACAATTGAAAAAAGAATAAAGAAGTGTGGTGGGAGCGCACTTATTTATAGGCCAAAATAGATGCTACATAAACAGGGCCACATCGATGCATGGACAGATGTGCCGATGGGGCTACATATATAGGGCCGCATCAACGCAGCCATGTATATGGGATCCTATATACGTGGCCTAGTAAATGCATCGACCAATGACACTTCATCATACCCCCACAACTGAGTAAAAACTCATCCTCGAGTTCCTCTACAATTTGGAAGGTATGGACTTTTATTTACAATGCACATGACTCAACACACACACATACATGACTCAACATCAATTTTACCAAGTGCCCGAGTGTACAGAGAAGGACAAATTACAAAAATGGTGGTGTTCAAAGAAAAAATTGAACACCCTGCTAGTCCTAGAATCTCTGCTATGTAGAAGGATGCAAAAATTGTTGGAGAAGATGACACCATCCCTAGGCACAGTGGTTCTAATGGACCTTCACTAGCCTCTGGTCCATGTGTTGGCTACAGCATGAATGATGGTTGTCCAGCAGTAGCTGCAACTTTTGGAGGCAATCGGAAAGCCTCTAAGAGAGCCCTCATCTTTTCTTCTTTGCTTCTAGGATCATTCATAGTCTAGGTGACTTCGCCAATGTGTGTTGGAACTGGAACCTCCCAAGGGCATTGTAGCATCGGGAAGAGTTCTTTCAGGTTGATGAACTAGGCTATGAACTATTTCCATTTCATGTCAAATGCACAAATTAATGCTTGCAACTGTTGGTAGTCATTCATTTGATGGACCAAGTTCTTCCTGACTGCACGTTGTCCTTCAAAATTCATGTGGAGAACCTGGAGTTCCACGTTTGCTGTTTCTAGTTTTTGCTTTGTTGCTTTGTGCACTTGGAACTCACCCTTGTATAAAGAATACGAAGTGGCCACTTGTTTCTCCAATTCGAATCACAATCTCCAGGCTATGAGCATAGCCAGGTTTGCATAGCGAAGGTTGGCAAGATCCATATATTCTATCATTTCCTCAATCTACAACTCTTTAAGGCAGATTTCAACTTGATTGTAGGCATTCAACCCATCAAAGATGGGTTTCCATACCTTACCTCCCTCTCAGAGCTGCTGGAGTGCTTGGTTCATCTTGGCCTTTGTGACTTGAATCTATTTCTCATTGACTTCCTTTTGTAATCCCACTTGGTCCCTATAATGATTTTTGACTTTTTCAAATTTTAGGGCCTCATTCTTCCAAGTGGTGATTTTGATGGCAGATTTCTATCACAACGCTTGAACCTCCTCCATGGATAGATTTCAGTTCTTAGTGGCCAACCTTCACACGTTAGCATTCAGCCTGGCTAGCTCTTCTTACTGTTGGTGGATAAAATTCTTCATGTGCTCTTTTTCCACACCAACATTACGCAGGCAATGAACCTTCGTGGTTAACCTGACATTCTCCTGGCGAACTCTCACTCATCCTCAACTATCTAAAGTTTAACCTGAAGCTGTTGAAAAGCTTCATCTCTGGTGATCTCATGGTTGAGGAGAGCTGGATCAACAAGTTGGGCTCTTAACTATATGACTTCTGTTGCCAAGCATTGACAAGTAACTTGAGCAGCTTCAAGTTGTCCTTCCAAAATGAGGCTCTTGCCCCTTGTTGAAAGTAGCTTCGACTGGGTTGTAGTGATGTTATCCGAAAGGTCAAAGACATCCGGAAGCGATTGCCTGGTTCCTACTAGTCGATCCAATAGTTCCTCGTGTTGTGCTATATCCATCTTGCTACATGAAGTTTCGATGGATGCCTGTACATCTTAAAGCCTGTGAACATCTAGTTTAGGTGCTGCTGCTACATTGAGAGCCGTAGAAATTGTGTCAGAAACCACTTTGGCTACAATCTCCTATTCTTGGTGCTGCATCACTAGGATTGTTGCTCCTTCACCATCTTCTAAGAATATCGAGAAGGTAGCCACATTCCCAAAAATTTTAGGAAATAGCTGTTGGGATGATATTGTTACCTCTTGGACACTGGGATCTATCCTTGCTAGCACTTACGTTTGGGTGGCGGAGAACATTGGCCCTACTCTTTCTAGTAAGATGGTTGATTGGGACACTTGCTTCAGGTGGCTCATTACAGGTGATAGACCAAAGAGTCATCTCCATCACCAGTCTTGCCAGATTGATCTTGCTGACTCAAGAGCACTTGTCGAATTTTGTGGATGTGTTCTGCAATAGTTTGCAAACCCAACCTTGTTGTTTGTGTAGGTGGTTGTTGCTCCTCCTCTATCTGTGTCGTGGCTGGAGTCCTATCTTTCATCATTTTACCCCATGAGGCAATCGGGGCGTATTGGATTGTATCATTGGCATACCGTGCTATCCCTGCCCATTTGCACAACTTTCTAATTATGCAAGGAAAGGGGAGAGCTCGTCTTCCACGTTCGCTTTCAGTGAATCTTTTTTTAATTTCTAAAAATAATAACTGTGGAAGACTCATTGGGAATTTCCCACCCAAGGTGGTACATGCATGGGTGGAGAAGATCATGATTTTGCTGGGTCTTACCATTGGATTTAAGTGGTAAGACACGATCTTTTAGTACACCCTCTCTGTAGGGGTTAGAGTGCTGAACTCCTTGCACTCCACTCCATAGCACTGCTTGATCCATTCCACCTTTACCTCAGGGTCAGCTTGTTTTGGGATCTCCACCACATCTGCTCTGGTCTCTAGAAACCCTAGAGCTTGCACTATTTCCTCTGTAGAGTAAGAGACATAGATGTCTTTGATTGTTACTATGGACCTCAGTTGTCGATTCATGCAGAAGAGGTAAGTTTCTCCTAGGTACCATTCACCACTGGTTGTAATGATTGGCCACATAGGAGAAGTTTGTAGCTGAAGCTTCACATCCTCTGGTGTGTTCTTGAGAAATGGTTGAAAGTTTAGCTCTTGTAGGACCATCCGTTGCACTTCGTGTGGCTTGATAGCATCAAGACATGCTTGGGTTAGGGTGACCTCAAGCTGTGGTGATATCCCCAGAGTTTCATCCCCTTGTGACTGCTCATTGGGAATCTCCTCTTTGGGAATTTGATGGATAGATTCTAGATCAGGTCCTTCATGGAGGGGGAAAGTTGCATGAGAGCCCTCCACATGCTCTGGTTGTTGCACGTCTCATCCTCTTTTCATTTGTGGACACTTGTTTCTTAGCTGTGATGGTCCTTCGTCCCTTGGATGCCTTGGTTTGGGTGCCATTTGCAATCAAACATAACCATAATTAAATTGTGCACAAGTTGCTCAAAAATGAATCTCGTACACCTTCTTAGTTTGACAAAGTTATGTTGTTGGCACGGGCATTCCATTAGATCCCCCAAAGTGTTAATTGATGGATTAGAGGCAAAAACAACAAGTGATAAGTTAGAGTTTAACAGTTGTTTTCGCTTCTTCCCTTAGAGGTGTGAAGTCTTAGCTGATCAATTAATTAGTTAACTATTCATAGGCTTCACCCCCCCATGACTGAGAGCATACCTCTAGGTGCTCAAGAGGGTAAGGATCAGTTGATGCAGATGCGCGGTAGAACATAGGTGCTTAGGGAAGAGTTGGGCAGAAAAAATGGCAAAATCTCCCCCCAATTTGTGTTTCAAATGATGAAAAATGAAAGTGCAACGGCCATATATATAGGGGTTGGACATTGCGTCAATGGGGCTGCATATACGTGACTGCGTATACGCAGGGGGCTGTGTATGCAGGGCCTTGTATATGCAGGGGGTCACACCCATTGACCATCATTGACTAGCCCAAAAAAAGCCTAAAAAGATGAATTTAAAGCACCAAATTGGGATGGTTGAAAAGCATGAGAGGCTCAGAACATGGCTAAGGATGCGATGAAGGTAAACTAGGCTAAAAAAAGAGTCAAACATTGGAGAACGTGGTAAAAAAGAACTGCACGAGAAAGAAATTGAGCAATGGATAATAGGGGAACAAGCCACCAATCAAACCAATAGGATGGGAACTAACAAACGATACCAAGAATATGCAAGTGGGTCCTCCTCATAGTAGGTGGTTGCCTTTGTAGCCCTGGCATATCCCTAACATCAGGATCCGTGGGTCCCAAGGCTAAAGAACGACGATCGCAAGTTAAGACTCCCATCCATGAGAACTGGCCAAGGCATGAGAGGTTCATAGAAATTACGATCAAAACATAAGGCCGACAGTGAGATGAGTGATGGAGAGAAGTGGATGAAGAGAGAGAAGTGAGGATTGGAATTGCAATTACCGGTTACATGAAACCCCATGTGAAGTCATGATTAAGTGATCTAGTAGGATCTTTTCTAAGTTCAAACGCAACCAACCACATCCAGTGACCTTGTAGCAACATGCGAAGACTCATCCATTGCTCAAGTGGATAGGAATGCACTCACAGAGAACTCCCACTCTAATAGATGTGAGAGGAAGGAAGTGAAACAGGACCAAGTCAGAGGGGACAGAAGAAGTCCCATAACTAGTGCTTGTGGCCCATGAGAGGCAGTCTAAGGGGTGTGCTTTGAATTCCCACAGAGTTAGGATTTTATTTTGGTGTTTCATTTTATTTTCATTTTTGGGAACCACACTATGCAAAGACCCATGCTTATGCATGCATTTGACCAAGGGATGTGCTTTGAATCCTCATGCTTTTTTTTTTCTTTCTTTTTTTCCTTTTTTGTTTGTTTTTGATGAGGACCACACCATGCAAAGTCAAACTGCCAAGGAGCTTCCTTGTAGAGAAAGACTTGGAGTGTAAAGAAATCCATAAGGGCACTCCCCCCATCCAAAGGGTAGAAGAGGCTGACGAATGTTGCATTCTCCTTGAAGTCACACGCGATTCAAACCATTGGGTCATCCCTGAGTCTAGGAACGACACAAGATACACATTAATTCTAATTTTTTTAAGTGAAATAGGGTTGCATGTTCCCGAGAGTTGGAAAACCATGGAGTGGATGAACAGGTGGATGATGTGGACTCACTACCGAGATTATGAGGTGAAAGTAGATGCAAAATCCAAGAATAAAAATGCAAGGTTAGGAGCGAGGTAAAATAAGTGGCTATTCCTGGTGATCCATCACAATGAAAACCATCCATGCCAAACCTGATGACAATAAGACAACTGATAAGCAATCATTGAAAAAGAAAACATACACGTACTATAAATAATCGACAACAAAGAAATAGGAAAATACTTAAAGAAAGAAAAATATATCAAGAATTGGAAAATGTACAAACGATGTTGAAAAAAAAGTGTTAAAATAAAAAAAAAGTGAAACAAAAATGCAAAAAGTGAGGAGTGTAGTGGAATAGATTAGCATGGAGGAAGGCCTCCCCCATGATTGGGCAGAAAGGAGGAGACCCGAAAGATGGAACAAGGTTGTCCCAGTGAAGATGAGGTGGCACTGGTTGGGTGGATTTTACGAAAAGGTTTTAGTTGCTGCCTGTTGACCAACTGCATTCTTGTGGGAGCCTCAGGTTTGTGGATAAGCAAGGCCCCAGATGGGAAGGTTTTGGAGACAATGTAAGGTCCCTCCCACAGTGTTTGAGCCTTGGTCAGTTGTGATACATGTGTGGGGTTTAATACAATACCTTATCTCCACATTTGAATGTGACCTTCTGAGTCCTAAGATCATTTCATTTCTTGTTGTAGGCCTTGTGGATCTCATTTGAAGATAGGGCCACTAATCAATTCTCATCTAGCACACTCAGGTTGATAAGTCATTCGTGTTGTGCTAGTGGCAAGTCAAGACCTAAGTCACTTGAGGTGTATAGTGTCCAGAGTTCTTCTTGGATTGGAAGTTTTGGTAACTTACCATACACTAACTCATAGGGAGAGTAACCTATAGGAAGTTTCCAAGTGAAGTGATAGGCCCAGAGGGCATCATTGAGTTTGGTGCTCCAGTCCCTCCTATATTTGCTAATGGTATGCATGAGGATCTTGGTGATCTCCCTATTGGTGACTTCAGCTTGCCCGTTGGCTTGGGGGTGATAAGGTATGGTAAATTTATGGAAAACCTCCAAGTGTTGCATGAGCTTTTGAAAAGTGACACTCATAAAATGGGTTCCATTGTTAGAGATGAGTGCACGTGGCACTCCAAACCTGTTAATGATTTACTGTTGGACAAATCGTGCAGCAGTGTTGGAAGAACAGTCGACGATAGCTGTTGCTTCCGCCCACTTTGTGTAGTAGTCCACAGCTATGATGATGTATGTCTTTCCATTGGATAGGGGTTTGATGGGCCCCATGAAGTTGATGCCCCAAATGTCAAAGGGCTCCAGTGGTTGGATCCATTGTTGAGGGCCCTCCATCTGTGCAGTCATTCCACCGTCTCTCTAGAATCGTTCGTAGGAGCAGGTGAACCATTATGCATTCCTAAAAATTGTGGGCTAATAATATCCTACAAGAAG
The DNA here is from genome assembly GCA_015680685.1 of Gnetum montanum. Classification (NCBI taxonomy): domain Eukaryota; kingdom Viridiplantae; phylum Streptophyta; class Gnetopsida; order Gnetales; family Gnetaceae; genus Gnetum; species Gnetum montanum. The sequence goes on along the minus strand of MNCI01030420.1, from coordinate 511,004 downwards.
TATCTTAATGGCTATGCATCATCCCACATAGTGTCCCCCACAAGAGCCCTCATGAGCATCTTGGAGGACGCGTAGTGTATCATCATTAGGGACACACCATCGAACTAGGCCATCTATGCACACCTTATAAAGATAGCCATTGATTTCCATGAAGTGCTCGGCCTTGTGGAGAAACTATTATTTCTACTAATGGTTCCACTCCTTTGGAAAATCCTGAGTTGTGAGATAGGTGAGGATGTGGTTGAACCAAGGTGATGCTTTGAGCACCTGTGAATCGGCCGCACCCGTGAAGAGAAGTTAATCTAGAAATTGGTCAAAGAGAGGCTCCTCCTCTTCCACATCATCCCATTGCAATCGAGACAAGTGGTCAGCAACCACATTCTTGGTCCCCTTCCAGTCTACCATCATGAGGTCAAGCTCCTGAAGAATCACCAATAATCAGATGATGCGAGGGCTCACCGTTGGTTTGTTCATTAGGAACTGGATAACACTGTGGTCAGTATGCACAAACACCTTGTATCCAAGCACATAATGCCGAAATTTTTCCAAGGTGAACACCACCACCATAAACTCCTTTTCGGTGGTGGTGTAGTTAAGTTGAGAACCCACAATACTAAAACTCAAACAGTGAATATAGTATGGACATTTTTGATCATCACACTATGTGATCCTTGATCCCAAGGCATAATTGGATGCATCCTTCATGATGTGGAAGGGCTTGGACCAATCAGGTGCTTGTAGAACTAGAGTCTCTATGAGTTTTTGTTTAAGCACTTGGAATGTAGATTTGCATTCCTTGGTTCAGATGAGTGGAGCATCTTTCTTTGTGAGCTCCACCAATAGCTTGGTGATCTTCAAGAAGTTTTTGATGAAGCATCGGTAGTAACCAATGTGGCCAAGAAATGACCAGACATCTTTAACAGTGCTTGGTTGGCAGGTGATTCCTTGGATGACCCTGATCTTTTCAGGATCCATGCTAATCCCTATCTGTGAGATACGATGCCCTAGCACAATGCCTTCTTGGATCATCAAGTGGCTTTTCTACTAGTTGATCCATAGATTAGTGTCAACACACCTTTTCAGAACTTTCTCAAGGTGGTCTAAGGCTTGCTTGAATGTGGCCCCATAGGTGAAGAAGTCATCCATGAAGACCTCTAACCAATTTCCAATTTTTTGTTGGAAGATGCTGAGGACAAGGCATTGGAATGTTGCAGGCACACTACACAAGCCAAAAGGCATCTTCTTGTATGCGAAAGTCCCCCAGGGACTTGTGAAAGTTGTTTTGGCTTGATCTTCTGGTGCAATTTGGATTTGGTTATAGCCACTATAACCATCCAAAAGCTATAATAACGGTGCCCTGCAATAGTGTCCAACACCTGGTTCACAAATGGGAGTGGGAAGTGATCCTTGAAGTTAGCCATGTTGAGTAACCAGAAATCTATACAAACCCTCCATTTTCCACCCTTCTTTGGCACGATAATGAGTAGGCTGACCCATTTGCTATCGGAAATGGAATAGATGAACCCTGCTTTCAGTAACTACTTGATTTCATCTTTGATGACATGCTTCAGTTTGGGATTCAATCACCTTTGTGGCTGTCATTGTGGCTTCATGGAGGGGTCAATATAGATCCGATGTTGGCAGACCTTGGGATCAACTCTGGTTAACTCAGGATATGACCATGCAAACACAACATCCCATTTGTTCACCACCTTTAGCAACTTTTTCTTTTGTTCTAGAGCAAGGGTTGTGTTGATAATTACTAGCCTTCCATTATGCAAGAATGGATATTCCAGGTGGGCCGGTAAGGATTTTAGCTCCAAGGAATCTTGTTTGAAGCTTTCAAGGATTTGCAGCTTCCACCAATCATCATGGTCATCAATAGTGGAGACTTTTTGATGAACCTCTTCCATTTAATCCATGCTTTCTACATAGGCTCGTACAAGCCCCTCATATGGTTCCATGCATAATGTGCTACTAGTAGGATTAGCTGTCAGCCACTAGGTGCCCTCCTGATTTGTGACTACTGCATACAGGCACTGTTGAACAAGTGATTCCTTAGTACACCTGAAACACCATGAAATTTTGAGACCTCGATGATTCAGCAAAGTCTTGAAGTTTAGGCAAGGATTTACACAAGTGCAAAATTAAGACATCCAAGTGATGGAGGCACCAAAAATAGTTGCACATCTTAGAAAGTTTTCTTTTTTTTCGGCTGAGGGCCTACTATGCTACGCTATGTAGCTCAGCGTAGCAGACTTCAGGAAGACAGAATAGAACAAGGGATGTACAGTGACGACACCTCAACTTTGCAAGTTAACCATGTTTCAAAATCTTAACTTTTTTGCATGCTACACCGACGTAATACAAGTAGTGCAATTGATACAGCTGCAACAACAAGGGATAACAAAGTTCAAACAATAGCAGTCATCACACCATGATACGCTTCCCGGTGTATCTTAGCATAGCCATGGGACAGTCCATCGAAGATCTTGAAATCCTTGAATATGAATGAGAAGGTTATAATTTGTCTATTTTAAGGATGGTTACGCTATGCTACACTTCAAAGCATAGCACAACGTAACGTCACAAGCTTTAGCTATAGCATAGCAAGTCAACGACATTCTGTGGGCCCAGGACACACATCATCTAAACTACGTTCTTCTCCTAACCTTAATCCAATAAATGCCCTAGTAGACAACACTCAAAGGTTTGTTGGTTGATTGATTGGTTGGTGGATTTTGTTGTCTAGTTGGGGAGAAAACAAAAATATTTGGCAACAAAAGAAAGAGGTCAAAAAATTTGAGGTAGTTGATGAAAGTTGGCAAAAGCATCGACGGTCACAGAGAGAAGCTTTTTGGTCAGAGATTGCAAGGTAGCAAACATTTTTCTTCGAGCTTGATGCCCTTGCACCTAGATTGGCTAGTGAGAAAGGTAGATTGGCCCATTGCTTATTTAATCTCTAAATAGCTTCTTGTTGATGGCGAATACTTTGTCCAAACCAGAGTCCGCTCGCAAATCCCATTGTATTCATCATATTTGTCCATAGGATAGATTCTAGATTTTTGGATCATGCATTTTATAAATTCAATTCATTGCATCCTATTTACATTGAACTTTACAATTGTTTTGCATAGTTTACATCATTTTCATTGCCTTTAGGATCTGATCTTGGAGTAGATCTCGTTTTCTCGTCATTTGGTATTACGTTCTCATATCAAATGATCATCTTGTTATACCATCGTTAACAAATTTACTTACCAAGTAAGTCCCTATCTAATCGACAAGACTGTTTAGGGCACCTCGGATTCATTTTCTCCAACATGGCCCATGCATGGTTCAGGGGTTGAAACTATGTACATGGAAATCCTCTCAGTGTTTCCAGCAACCGACGTTTTTCGTCGTTACAGTTTTCTGGTGCTAGAAGGAGGGCCTGAACCTATGATTTGCATTTCACGGGTAGTCCTATAAGTTGTCTGTATCCATTATTGAATAGCGTAAATGTGATACCTCTGTGGTTGTTTACGTGATCGTGTAGTACAGATTGGTCACTCCAACAATTCCTCTAGAATCCAACAGGACAGAAAGCCCATGTTTGCCTTTAGCCCACTTTTGTCTTTATGATCTTTATCCCCGTTAGCATTATCTTCTAGCTGCGCAGAGAATGGCTGTGACAACAACTGTCATTTTCACTGCTAGTCTCAAAAGTTCCTTGATGACGTAGGTTACACCTATTGCTGTCGATCCACTGACCAGTCCAGTGTGGCCACAATGGTCTCTCAAGATTCAAAACAAAGATCCTGAGGGACATGCTCAGCGCACGAAACATTACAACTTCCTTTATGCCAAACTTATGGCGAACTTGCCTATGTACCCATAGGAACTCAAAGAGAAATGTGAATATGAGTTCATATACTATAACGGGAAGGAATTCGTTCCTTCACCTAATGCTTCCATACTCCTGATGGACTAGCAACAGTGGATCTTGGATCAATTGTTAATGGCTAGGGTGTCAACGGAACAATGAGATGAGGTGTTCCGTGATGAAGCGTTCCACGATGGGTAGGAGGATCTAGATTCCCACTCTGAGGAAGGCAGTCACACTAGCTTTGTTATGGCTCCTCCCTCCACAGCGTCCCATGAAAATCCTATTTTTATGATCACTATGCCTTTATCATTGTCTACTACCAACCATGTTGTGCATTTGTCACATCAGCATTATTTCTCTCCAGCTCCCTTTCCAGATATTATCCCTTCATAGTCCATTCCTCCGCAGCTACAGGTAGCCCACCCATCGCATTGCGTACTTATGCCTATGTTACCATATGTGCACATTGTGCCAATTTCACAATTATAAACAGCTTCTGCATCCATCCCAGCTTTCACTCCTACTCCATCATCAATGGCAGGACCTATCCCTATTGCATGGTGGGCTCCAAATATGTCACCCCCTATTGCACAACCTACATAGATGTCTTATCTTCCTCATCATCAACATCAAGTTCTGTAGGTGCAAATCCAACTACAAGGTCATTGCCTATGTCACCGACTACGCAAACAACATATCCTATGGCATAATCGACAATTTTCACCCCACCTCCATCACCTACCGGGTGGTGGATGACACAGGTAGTACCGCCCACAGGGATAGTTCCGATAGCATCACCCACAGGCCATGCTACTGCTCCTATCTCGTCACCAGTCGTGGCTCCACCTATTATTCCACAGCCAACCTCTTCGTCCTTGACACTAGATCAAGCCTTGTAGCTTATTTAGACCCTTACCAAAGAGGTTAAACACCTCAAAGCTATAGGTTTTGATACAGTAGAGGTCATGGATTTCTACCATGATGATCCTATCAGTCTGGTAGTTTCCATCTTGTCATTACCTCTTGGGATGCCACTTCCCCATTTCACAAAATACAATGGGAAAGGTAATCCCAACGCTCATCCCGTCACCTTCAAATCAAAGTCATTATTGCTGCAACAATGGGCACATACCATTATCTGTGTTTTTGCTATGTCCCTAATGGGTAAAGCTTTGGATTGGTATTGTGCACTTCCACGCTCTTCCATCTCGACCTTGGAAGAGCTCCTGACTCAGTTCCTGACCCGTTTCAAATACAACCTGAAGCCAGAGGTCATGCTGGACCAGTTAATGGGAGTTAAGCAGGATCCGCTCAAATTTGTCCAAAATTTTATACAGCAGTGGAGCGTCATCTTGAATGAAATTTGTGAGGCCATTGTGGAGGCCCATCTGTTGGCAATTTTCAAGGGGGAAATCAATGACTTTATTAAGTCTAAACTGTATTACCTCACTCCCTGCTCCCTTAGCCAAGCCTTCGCTTAGACTAAGAGCATCTAAGACATGGTAGAGGCTAGCAAAGACCTAATGTATGTGGCCTATAATAATGCCCACAACAAAAGCAAAGACAAGGGTAAGGCTACAGCAACAATGGTAGCAGCTGTGCTCGAAGAGGCCGAAAAGAAAAATAACAACAAAAAGACAACTACAGCACCTACTGAGGCTACAGTTGGCTCAAACAATGCTGACTAGCAAATAACATTAGCTCCTGAGACATCGCCTCAATTGAAGCCTAATTTCGAGTGTAAAGACCACTCAAAATATATGGCTTTACTTGTTAAGCCTTCAGAACTTCTGAAGCAACTGCTGGGAACTAGTCACATTCAACACAAGAAGGTGTATGAGGAGGCTCTAAAATGCCACAGATGACATTGTGAGCTACTTAAGAATCCCTCATTGGCCTTGCCAAATGGACCACTAGTTCCCAAGAACTTCAAGTTGGACTGTTTCTGCGACTACCACTAGCTACGTGGTCACAACACGAACTACTATTGGGCATTGAAAGATTACATTCAATGCATGATCGACCAAGGCAAGTTGATCCTTGATAGTAGTAGTCCATTTCGTCCAGAAAACCAGTCTATGCACGTGTACCAAGACCCGTTGAATGCAAATAATGCATGGTACACTATTAATGTGGTGGGTATGAATGGTGATGGCCCAACATTTCCGCAGCAAACCTTCATGCTGCGCATGCCTCCTCATCCACCTCACGTGACAAACCCATCGACATCAACGGGCACAACATAGCAACAACCCTTTATCCTCAGAGTTCCACCTTGGATGTTTGTTCTGTAGCCGATTATCATTAAAGCTATGGCTTAGCCCGCGTCCACACCTTAGGCACATTTTATCATCAGGGTGCCAAAGTCGTCAACTACTCCTGCTATGTAGGAGCAAATGTCTAAGTCAACGCCCCAACCTCAACCCACAAAGAGAGGAGAAAGGCATGTGATAGATAAAATAGCCAAGGACCACGTTATGTTGGGGTTTCCTAAGCCTACCCCTCTAGCCTTGGCTCCCTTGGCTCCTTCTTCCTCTGAAAAGGACAACGTTACGCAGATGTGGCCATCTTCTCCCTGCCCAAGAAAATACAACCCTCAACTAGAAACCGTTCCTCTCTAAGAGATTCGTCTCCTAGGATGACTGGAAGAAGAGAAGGGCAAAAAACAACCAAACTTTGGGCATAACCTCCTTGACGTTTTTAAGCAAGTTAAGCAGGCTCTCAAATAGAAAAATATAACGTTGAGCCTGTATGACTTGCTGATGACATCCCAATCGTATCGTGAAGCCATGGTTTGCATGCTAGCGTCCATACCGGTGAACGAGAGCTTGCCAACAGATGAAGAAGTAATCCATTCGATCATGCTTCTCCCCTGCTAAACAACCATGGCCTTCCCAATTGACATTCCATGATGAGTCCATTAAGGATGATCCATAAAAGGGTCAGGTGACAAGAGCACCTATGTTCATCACTATCTGGGTCAACTAGTATAGGATCCAGAGAGTACACATAGATGACAAGGCCGCTACCAATGTCATTCCATTTTTCATAGTGGAAAAACTAGGTTTGATCGACCAGATCAATCCCATGATAATTCCATGCTTGAAGTCATTTCACGGGGCACAGGTGCAAGTTAAGGGAACTATACAGATCAACTTTGTAGTAGGGGATCAATTCCCCACAAATGTAGTGTTCATCATTGTTGAGGAGATGTTTGGCTTCAACCTAAACTTGGGGAGGTCTTGGTTGGCTCAGCTAAAGGCTGTCTCATCACCTATTCACCAATAGATCCACTTGCCCTATTCAGGAGGAGAAGTGATCATCCACGATGATAAGATGACTCCTCAAGCTATCAACAACGTAAAGATGGAACAGGGTTCAGACATTGAAATCCTCAAAGATCAAACCCCTGTTCCAATAGTTGAACAGGCCAACACAGTGGCTAATGAAAGCTTGACTTGGGCTAAATTACCCTTCCAAGGAGGGGATGATAGTATAGAGGAGTGGTGTAACAAGCATCCTCATCCATACGCATCACCAAATCTAAGAATGATCAAGAAGGAGCTGTGGAACTAATAAACAAACATGTTAGCATAACAGGTTACATTGGTCCACATTACTTACTATTATGCTATTTACATTCTTTATCATTTCATGTTACATCGTCTACCGTTACGCTTCTTCACCACAGCTTGAAATGACCTTAAACTAGTTACGGCCCGCTACGGCCTGCTACGGCCCGCTACGATCTAAAACTGGTAATTCCATTTATTTTCTTCCATGTGTGATGGCAAAGCCCAAAATGGCCTTAAACTATCGTCGACTCGAAATGGACTTAAACTATCACCGACCCATAGTGGCCTAAAATGTGTAACCTTTCTAACAAAGCATTTTTTCTGCATAAAAAAATTAAAACTTTTCTTTTACAAACACCATGAAGTGACTTAAAAAAACCAAAAAAACGTTATTCTTTATTGCCTTCTGTTTATTACAACAAAAATACTTGACCAGTATTGCTATGCTACACATCCCCCTTGTTATGACCTCCATCTGCTTCACCCAACTTCACACCCACCTCATGAGGATCTTCCTCATGAAGATATTCTTTGGGCGAATCCTCTTCATGGGGGTGATCCTCTCTGTGAGGCTCCTCCTCATGGAGATCCTCTTCATGCCGATCCTACAATTTGACATAAGGCAAATGTTAGCGTCGTAATAAAAATCACGCATAAGAAAAAATACAACAGTCACATAGCTTACTTGTGATGTATGTTGGCCGCAAAAGGAATTTGTTCCAGGCTAATTGACAAGCATCGCATAATCTCATCCTCAGTGAGCTCTACCCAAATGCCATCTCCTAGATTAGTTCCAACCTTGATCTTCCCCTTCTCCAAAAGAGACCACCGAGGCAACTCAGGAAAAAAGGAAGGGACAGTGGTCTCCCAGCTAGGGAGGGTTATCTCTCTCTCAGGGGAGGCACTCACTATCACTTGTTCCTGGAACTTTTCATATGTTCCTGGAATGTTCAGATGCTATAACACGAAGATGACAGTTAGATGCGATAGGATGACATAATGTGACAGTTTTAACAATTCTTGTGTAACAACAATGATGTATTGATCTTAGGATCGATTCACTACAAATGGCCTATCATATTGTTAACAATTCCCTCCATGAAGGAAAATGTGTTGGGGGCCTCAGCCTAACGTTGAGTATGGGTTGCTGACAAAGGTGTGCCACTGTTATCAAAAGTGCTTACTATGCAAACAAAACGAGTTAAGCATAACACAGTAGACAAAAGAAAAATTTGAGACACTACAATAATGCAAAGCTTCTATCCAACAAACCCCTAGAGGTAATAGGGGGAGGATTTTCCATCGAGGAAAGGTTAAGTAAGTGGTCAAACTCACCAGTGACGAACTGCTCCTCCCTCTCCACCCCATCCAAAACGGTCGTGGAATCTTCTATGTTCGCCTTCCCTTCAAGCATAGGAGCCTGCATACTGTCCACGTTGTCAACAGGGGCCTCCTTTTCCAAAACTGGGGCCCCTTCCTCACCCTGCAAGACTATGACCCCTATTTCAGGGGTCAGTTCCTCCACATCTTTCCCTCTTCCTGTAGAACGTATCACAATTAGCAAAACTTTATTCACTTCCCATTAGTGCTACATGATGAAATGATGTCTATACGTAGCATAATATACATAAACTAATCACACATTACTCTACTTACCAGCCAGGGATTGGCTCCTGTAAAACTTAATGCTCAGTTTCCTTCCCTCTTCACCAGTTGGTCTAGGAAAATTTCACAACCAAATGACAACTTTTCCGCTAAACTGATGAGGCTACTATTTTTGTTTCCAGGTGCTTCCCCTTTGACACACTGCTGATGTTAGAAGGGGATTCTCCACCCACACTGTCTCAGCCTTGGAGGGCACGCACCACCCGATCCTTGGCTGTTATTGAAAGTGACTCTCCGATACCTTCAAGAGGATCTTGGGATTAGACTGTGTGAAAGACCTCAAAAATTCATGGCTTGAAGATCTAGTTACGATCCTACTCCACCTAGACTCCAACCTTGTGAACCACCAGGAACTCAGCAAAACACCACAAACAAGCTATGAAGAAGGAAAAATGCACGTTGAAACGAGACTTAAGCTTCTTGCGAAGCTTTATCATTTTATCCTGCAGACCTTCAACAAGGTGCTTGGCTAGTTATATTGTGTCCCCTTTTTCATAACCTCCTACATGATCCAATCTTGCTCTATCCCAAGGATTTTTCCTTGGGAGAGTAGCTTGGGGAAGGCATGATCACGGAAGAGGGAATAGATGGTGCTAGTCAGCTCTAGATGGATCTTCTCAGCGTAGATGCCTTTTGGCTCTTTTTTAGCCCCTAGCCACTTCTACATGTCCTTATGATGTTTAGAACTCTTTTTGGATTTCTCTCCCACTGGGAGGTCATCAGAAGGAATGCCAAAAAAGTCGACAAACAGTTGAGCATTAATATCAAAACTCACATGCATGTTACGCATGTGTGTGTGAAATTGCTCAGCCTGTTCGCTGAAGGAGTTGACTAGGGCCAACATTTTAGCTACCAGGACATTGAGGGATATAGCTAGAAATAGCTCAATCAGTCCAGCTTTCTGGAGGTTATTGGTTATGGCAGCTGGGGCCGCTCCATGGCAAAGCCAACATTACACCTCATTTACATCACCATAGTGATAGAAGATGGTGGCTGCGTCATGCACAAAGGCTATCATCATAACCTCCCACGATTCTTCAACTAACAAGTTAGAAAAAACAAAAATAAAATAAAATCTTAAACACTATTTTCATCTCGTAGGAGCACACAGTTGATCAGCGTACTATAAATTACCATGTTTAAAAGGTAAAAGAAACGGTGGGAACTTCACTTGCACATCTTCAATGGTGATGGGACAGTCCAAAGTCCACTCCCTATCCAGCCATCCGGAGTCTCTACACTTGACAAAGAGTTTGGCATACCAGATAGGGTAGTGTTGGATTTCAAATCCTAGTTGTCCCAAGACACCAGCGTGCACATTGTTGATAGAAGTGAATTCCTTTATGGTTGTTTTGGCCATGGATAACATGTCCATACCACCTTGGAGACCATTCACATTAATAAAGAAACTATGCCACAAAATACAGAAAACTTTTTACATCTAACACAAAATCAGATAGCAGTTAACAAATCATAGCACACTGACAACACTTATCCGCCGACATAATACACGGTGCTAGGTTAGTTTTGAAAATAGGTGATGAGATGATGAGCTATGAACAACGTGTTGTAGGCATGATAACAATTAAACCTAGGCATCTCCCATATCCAGCATAAGCACCTCAAACCCTTGATGCACTATTCATGATCCCTTCCACCTACAACCTCGATTGATCTATCCACCAGAAACATTAAGATGCTCTATGTCAATCCAACCAGCAGCGTTTCCAGAATGGCATTGGCTATCTTGGTTGACAGATGTGACCAAACAATTAAGCTAAAGTTATGCAAAAAAAATTGCAAGAACTCCCATGCACCCGTTCGAAACCTAACCACCTCTTCCCCTACACGAGCATGGGGAGAAGGAACATTGGCAACGGTGACATTTAGACAACACAGAACGTCCACAGTGTCCAAAATGATCAGGACGGGTTTTAGCATGACCCTTTACAATAAAACACATTACCATTAGAAAATAGTTTAGACATGTTAAAAAAACCAAAACAAATAAAAAAAGCTCACAAGAATCTGTTACGCAACACCGAGGTTCTCGCTACCTTGACTCCCAGAAAATAGCATGTTATGCTAGAGATGTGCTACCAAAACTACCCAAACCCTTGCGATGGTGAAAGGGCTATCTATGATAATGGCGATAAAGGTAATACAACATATTTCCCTAGTGTAACACGTGACCATTATAGGCAAGACAATAGAGCCCCGCTTGTGCTATGCAAGGGTAAAACACCTAGACTCCTGACCACTTACATGTTGTGTTTATACAATATTACCCAAGATCACCCAAACCCTTATGAAAATGTAAGGTCTGTCTCTGACAATGGCGATAGGGGTAATATTACAAACTTCCATAGCGTAACTAGCACAAGTAGGTATCGACACCTAGCATAGTGCACACATTCAAAACAAATTCAAATTACAACACAATGACAGCAAAAATGATCCAATGCATATATCACACAAAGAAGGTGAAGAACAACTTACTGGGAAAGTGGAGTAGCCTCCCAAGATTTAACTAGTGCCTTCAAAATTCACCCTAGAATTTTTTGTACTTCATCAACCCTGGCCAAATTGGCGTGTTTGCGTTCAGTCTTTGGTGCCATTGTTATGCTTGAATAACCTTTATGAAATTTCCTACTTACGCTTTCCTTCTACTTTAGCCTAAGTCAACTTTGCTATGCTTGTAGTTTACCTTGAGGACAAACCATCTACTTATAAGTGTGATGGTGAAAACTTCCTATTTTCATGGTCCAATCAGCATGGAACCTTCCCAAAATATAGTAATGTTAGTTCGACATGAATCATAAAGATCACGCCATTAATCTCATAGTTATCGCATTAACTACGGTTTGAAAAGATCCTAAACTAATGCATAGCTTATCATCTCATAATTTGGTCACATTAATTACGGTCTACAAAGACCTTAAACTAGTTGTTTTGTCACACTAGACACACCACGATATACTTTTAGCCATAGTCCACGAGGACTTTAACCTAGCACCTAGGAAACCTTGCTTATTGTTTTCTTACAAACTTTGTATATTGTAATGGTCTGCTAAGACCTTAAACTGGTAGCCTTTTGACACGTACCTCTAAAGCCTTGTATCATTTCACCATGTTGACAAACAAATAACAATTTAAGTACTTTCTTTCTTGGTGGTTTTGCATGTCGGTTTGCAAATGGACAAAGCTTTGCTTGTGCCCCTGGCCCTAATAGGCCCATACGGGGAAATCCTTAGATAGCCTGATCTTGCAATGATAGGAACTGACACCTCCTCCTATGACATAGCCATAGTAGCCTTGGAAATATCCCCAAACTAGCTAGAACATTTGGCCCAAACCCTAGACCTGGAGGCTAGTGATGTGACCAAGGATCCCCTCACTGAGATCTCTGTAGTTACGCACAAAGGAGAAATAAAAACTCTAAAGGTCAGTTCTCGCCTTGACCAACAAATGTAGAACAACATGTCTCGAGTTCTCCAAGATAATGTTGCAGTTTTTGCATGGTCCTATGAAGACATGTCAAGTTTAGACCCGTGGCTAATATAGCACAACATTGTGTTAGACCCGTGTATCAAAGTAGTTAAATAGAGAGCATGGAATATTAAGCTTGAAATCGCATTGGTAGTGTGTGATGAAATCATAAGCTATATCAAGTTGGTTTCATCCGTGTAGGTGATTACTTAGATTGGGTGTCAAACATCATTATTGTTTCTAAGAAAACGGGAGGAATATGCATCTGTATATACTTCCACGATCTGAACAAGGCAACAGTCAAAGACAATTTCCCATTACTGAGTATTGACCAACTTATTGATACAACAGTTGGACATGCTTTACTATCCTTTATGGATGGTTTTTTGGGATACAATGAAATCCATATCAATCCAGAACATCAACTAACTACAACTTTCATGACCCCCTGGGGAACTTTGTGTTATACCATGATGCCTTTCAGGCTGAAAAACACTAGAGCAACTTATCAATGTGCCATGACGTATATCTTTAGTGATTATCTCTTAGAGAGATTGAACGACTACATAGACGACATAGCTATTAAATCTAGGAAGTCAGTAGATCACCCAAAGGATTTAGAGATAATCCTTAAATGATGTCTCAGGCACAACCTATGACTTAACCCAAGAAAATATGTATTCAAAGTCAAAATTGGATGCATGTTGGGGTTTGTAGTATCAGAGGCTGGCATACGAGTCGACCCTGACCAGGTTAAGGCCATCGTTAACCTAGCATTGCCTACAAACCTCAAAGAATNGCATGTTGGGGTTTGTAGTATCGGAGGCTGGCATACGAGTCGACCCTGACTAGGTTAAGGCCATCGTTAACCTAGCATCGCCTACAAACCTCAAAGAACTGCGTGGGTTGCAAGGTAAGTTATAGTTTACCAGAAGGTTCACCTCGAGGTTAACAGACAAGTTACATCCCATGAAACATCTACTCAAAAAGAGGGTTAACTTTGAATGGACCAAGGATTGTCAGCGTGCTTTTGACAACTTAAAGAAAGAGCTATTACATTTGCCAATGGTTTTCCCACCACAAAGGGATTAGCCCTTCTACATCTACCTAGCAAGTTCAGATATATCCATAGCTACGTTGTTGTGTCAAAAGAGGGACGATGGGTAAGAAATCCCCATCTATTATCTAAGTCATGCTCTATTTGCATATGAAATGAGGTACAATGAAGTATAGCATAACTACTTGACATTGTTTTTTGTGCTAAAGAAATGTAGACACTATCTTTTTCATAGCCAGGTTAACAGAATTTGCAAGAAAAACATTCTACGAGCCATCACAAATAATTTATATGAGAGCAATAAGATAGCCTGATGGAAATCCATCATAGTAAAATTTGACTTACACTACATTGTCCAATGTTCTACGAAAGGCCAAGCGATAGCTGACCAACGTGTAGCATCACCCATTAATGATTAGGCAATGATAGAGCTTGAATTTCTAGACGAATATGTACATAGTTTAAGCCATATATCAACAGGCCTCGAAGAGACATTACACTTTGATGGAGCTTCAACTACCAGAGGCAGTAGTGCCACCACTATCATCACGCTTTCCCTTAAGGATGTTTGCCCATTTGCTTATCGTCTGATGTTTCCCTATACAAACAATGTAGAAGAATAGGAGGGGCTCCTTAGAGGATTGTTAGCAACCAGAGAACTGAACGTCCAACACCTGGCAATCCGAGGTGATTCAATTCTCATTGTCAATCAGATCACAAAAGTCTACACCTGCAAAGATGTGCATCTACAACCCTATTGTGATATGGCTAAAGATTTTCTAAAATAATTTACAATGACTGACGTCCGATACGTGCCGTGTAGTGAGAACACCGTAGTTGATGCACTAGCTATGCTAGCTTTAAATGTGCCACCACCTTTGTTCACCACCTTGCCCGCTTTAATGATGGAATGTACAGATCCTATCATCCAAATGGTGCAAATCTCTTCTTTAAGTGCGGAAGGAATGGTAGAATGGTACGACAACATTAAAAACTACCTTCTACATGGCGAACCACCACACAAGTTGACATCTACACAAAAGGATGCAATTTGCAAGCATGCTAGGCAATACATCATCATTAGGGATAACACTCTATGTAGGTGCTTCTTTGATGGGGTATTGTTAACCTATGTTAATAATGACCAAGCACAAATGATAGTTAGCGAAATCCATGAGGGACTATGTGGAGGACACATAGCCTCATGAGCCATGGCTGCTAAAATCATATGCTTAGGGTATTATTGGCCCTACATGGAACAAGATTGCCTTACCAAAGTTAAGACATGTGACACATGCCAACGTTATGAAAATATAATACACGTGTCACCAACTGAGTTGCATACCACATAGATCACTTGGCCATTCCAATGATGGGGGCTAGACATCATAGGTCCCATCATGCCTAAGTCTTCCGTAGGACATAGTTTCATTATCACCGCTACTAAGTACTTCACAAAATTGGTTGAGGCTATTCCCCTATGGAAGACTACATCTCAACAAGTTTGCCATTTTATCTTGGATAACATAGTAAAAAGGTTTGGGCTTCCCATGACTATTGTGACTGACAATGGACTACAATTTAGTAGTACCAAAACCAAATCTTTTTGCAATAGCCTTGGTATTAAGCAATTTTTTCCTCACCATATTACCCATAAGAAAATGGTCAAGCATAAGCAACAAACAAGGTGGTTATCAATTTACTGAAAAAGATGCTCAACAACAACAAGAAACGATGGCATGAAAAAATCCTCTACGTGCTATGGGCCTATCGTATGACATGCAGAACAACTACGGGTAGGACACCATATAACCTAGTCTATGGATCTGAAGTAGTGTTGCCCCTTGAACTATAGGTTCCTTCATTGCAGACGGTCCTATCCATGGTTATAAATGAGGCTTAACAAAATGAGTCCAGGATCATGGATCTAGACTTAGTGAAGGAGAAACGCATCCAGACACTTAATAGCATTGAAAAATATTAGGACAAGCAAAGGTAGAAGCATCATTGTAACCTGCATCAGCGATTGATCAAGAAAGGAGACTTGGTCTTCAAAGCTGTTCGTGAACTAGTGAGTAAATTCTCTGCAAACTAGGAAGGCCTCTTCCCGGTCTTCAACACATATGACAACGAAGCATTCAGGCTAGCAAACATCAATGGCAACGAGCTTGCAAACCTAGTGAATCATATGTACTTGAAGCAGTACCACATTTAGACATCAACTTGGCTAGAACACAAGGTAATAATCATTCGCTACGACGTAAAACTAGTGCTATAACAAACGTTTGTTATGATGTAAAACTAGAAATGTTGTACATGTCCGCTACGATGTAAAATTGGTATTTCTTGCACGCATCCGCCACGACGCTAAACTGGCAAGGCTTTCGACCATCCGCCACGATGTAAAACTAGCAAGGTAAGCATCCATCTGCTGAGATGTTAAACCAGCACAAACTTGTCCCTAGGTCATGACACAAAACTAACACCCACAACATGGTCTGCTAGGACCATAAACGAGCTCTTCCACCATTCACTACAACGTAAAACTAGCACACTTCAGTCTGCCCAGACTTTAAACCGAGACCATGGTCCGTTGGGACTTAAAACCAGCAACAATGGTCTACCAAGACCTAAAACTAGGATCTGCCAATAGACCATCAACGAAATAA
Organism: Gnetum montanum; assembly: GCA_015680685.1. Classification (NCBI taxonomy): domain Eukaryota; kingdom Viridiplantae; phylum Streptophyta; class Gnetopsida; order Gnetales; family Gnetaceae; genus Gnetum; species Gnetum montanum. The sequence continues at coordinate 494,681 of MNCI01030420.1, read as the reverse complement.
ATAGGCCTAACCATTTTTACATTGGAACAAACACAACACCACTTCCCTTGGCATTTTACAGATTCCTCAGATATACTGAAGGGCATACTACTGACCCCGTGGAGCTGCCACCATAATGGTCGCTCAACAATTGTAGCTCGCAAGGCCTGCATCACCAGTTTGAGCCCCAAGGAAACTATGGTCACCCATAGCCTTGGTTGCCTCCAGCTACCACTACCATCAAGATTTGGCTTCTCAAATTCATCTAACTGGTTCTTTGCCTAGTCAAATGGACAAGATGAACCTGGCTGTCGATGGTGAATTCCTGAGCCATGATGTCAACAAAGGAACCCTCACCTTTTTTGCTATGGTTCCCCTTTCATGGCATGTGCTCCTCTTTCTGCTTCAGATGATACTTGTTTCAATAGCCTCCCCAGCGGTTAGGACCGTTGCTTTTGTTCTTTGTTGAATTTTGTAGGTTACTTGCTACAATAGCATTGTTCAAGCATGCATTCACTAGGAGGGCAAGGCGTCACAATTTTCCAAGGTGGCTGCTTGGACTAGCTTAACTACTTGGGAGTGTAGGCCTTGCCTTTCCCCTCTAGACATCTTACCTTACTTTTTTCCTCTCTTATCCTTTCCACTACCTTTACTTTCTCCTCCCGTTTGTACAATATGTAAACGTATAAGGAGCCTTTCACACATGATAACCATCACGTCCATAAACTAGCATAATGTAACTCACCTCATGGAATACATTTGTATCCAAAAAAATGGGTGTAACACAACTCACCCAGGAAAAATGGATAAAACGCAACTTGTCTAGGCCATATGGGCGTAACACAACTCGCCCAGACAAGTCCCATATAGACAGTGCAACAATGTAACCTCTCACGAAAACACCATCAAGAAGTTATCTAATAACATGTTTTCGAGGTATCTTGCTCACAATTGAGTCTTCCCCAAACCTCTCTCCCTCATAGTTGTAAAATCCCTCTTCTACTTCTTACGCTTCCAACCTTCGCACTTCCAGGTTTGACAGAGCAACATTTGAGAAATAGCTGATGAATGGTATTGGCATCTTTACCTCTGTGGTATTTTGCATACTTTGTTGACATCTGTCAGGCAATCCCTCCAAACATCAACAAAGAGGGGCCATTGAAACACTGTGAAATTTTGAGACCTCGATGATTCAGGAAAGTCTCGAAGTTTAGGCAAGGATTTTCACAAGTGCAACGTCAAGACATCCGAGCAATGGAAGCACCGAAAATAGTTGCACATCTCAGCAAGTTTTCTTTGTTTTGGCTAAGGGCTTGCTACACTATGCTACGTAGCTTAGTGTAGTAGACTTCAAAAAGGAAGAACAAAACAAGGGATGCATGGTGACAACACTTCAACATTGCAAGTTAACAATGTTTCAAAATCTTAACTTTTTTGCGTGATACGCCACATTATGCTATGTAGTGTAGTGTAGCGTAATGCAAGTAGTGTAGTTGATATAGCCACAAAAACAAGGGATAACAAAGTTCAAATAATAGCAGTCATTACGCCACAATACGCTTCCCATCGTATCGTAGCATAGCCATGGGACAGTCCACTGAAGATCTTGAAATCCTTCAACATGAAGGACAAGGTTAAAATTTATCTCTTTTAAGGGTGGTTATGCTATGTTATGCTTCAGAGCGTAGCATAGCATAATGTCACAAGCTTCAGCTGTAGCATGGTAGGTCAACGACATTCTGTGGGTCCAGGACACGCATCATCTAAACCACGTTCTTCTCCTAACCCTAATCCTATAAATGCCCTGGTGGACAATGCTCAAAGGTTGGTTGGATGATCGATTGGTTGGTGGATTTTGTTGGCTGGTTGGCAAGAAAACAAAAAGAGTTGGCAACAAAAGAAAGAGGTTAAAAAATTTGAGGCAGTTGACGAAAGTTGGCAAAAGCATCGACAGTGATAGAGAGAAGCTTTTTGGTCAAAGATTGTAAGCTAGCGAACATTTTGCTTTGAGCCTAACTCCCTTGCTCCTAGATTGGCTAGTGAACAAGGTAGATTGACCCATTGCTTTTTTAATCTCTAAATAGCTTCTTGTTGGTGGCGGATACTTCATCCAAACCAGAGTCCACTCACAAATCCTGTTGTATTCATCATATTTGTCCATAGGATAGATCCCAGATCTCGGGATCATGCATTTTCTAAATTCAATTCATTGCATCCTATTTACATTGATCTTTATAGTCATTTTGCATAGTTTACATCATTTACATCATTTTCATTGCCTTTAGGATCTAATCTTGGAGTAGATCTTGTTTTCTTGTCATTTGGTATTACGTTCTCATATCAAATCGTCAGCTCGTTATAAGATCGTTAATAAATTTACTGACCAAGTAAGTTCCTGTTTGATCGACAAGATCGTTCAGGGCACCTCAGATTTTTTTTCTCTAGCATAGCCCTCACACGGATTCGGGGTTGAAACGGTGCATACTAAAATCCTCTCGATGTTTCCAGCAACCAATTTTTTCTATCATTACAACACCGACTACATGCTTGAATGGATGTCCGCTTAGCAGACCATAACTTCTGCACACAGTTTCACCTTGAGTCACTATACACGATGAATGAAACACGCTTCTTCTCAATCTTTCCAAAAGGGTTTTCCTTTGAAATTTCAAGGGAAAGATCATAGAGTACAAGTCATGCATCCACCATGCTCAGCCAAGCTCTTCCCATTATGATTAGGAAGTTTCCCTTGCAATTCTCCACATGGATGACAAGGAAATTAGTAAGATAAGACCACCCACAAACAATGGTCACAATGTCTTCTACCAATACTAAGAGAATAGTGATGGATTGGTTTGCCAATTCAAGCCAAATGTTTCTTTTCTTTAACGGGGGCATGTTCTAATTCTTATACATGTCATGAGAGATCAAATTGACTCTTGACCCTGAGTCCAGAAGAGCTTTACATGCTCATTCCCTGCCACCTGGAGATAGATGAGGGGGACTTCCTAGATCAGTTAATTTTTGTGGAAGATGCCCTATTTTTATCCAATCGATCACTGCATGTGTAAGCATGATTGTCTATACATTGGAGGCCATTTGGTTTGAAGGCTGCTTAGGTGATGGAATGGCGGAGGCGCTTTGTGGTTCAGAGGCACTTTCCATAGGTGTATGTGAGGGTATGTTCAAATTGTTGGGTAGGAAGAAAGGATGTTTTTGTGGCTTAGGTTCTAGTCCACTTGGCTAAGAAGCCAGTTGTAGGTTGATAGCCCTTGTAGCATTGCATTACTATGGCTATGGCGATATCTCCTCCCGCATAGGTGGAGCAGGTGGTAGTTGAGTGGGATGTTGTGGAGAAGGAGCGGGAAGAGAAGGTGACAGAGGATAGTACAGATGTGGGCTTTTCCCCTAAGTGATGGAGATTGTGGATGGAAGTATTTATGGGGTGATAGTAGTTCTAAAAAGTGGCATGACTGGAAGAGTCCTGCAAGGAGACCGGTTGCTAAATGTAGTACCCGTAAGGATCTGGCTATCGATAAGGGTACTACTGCCTTGAAGGTGGCATCTGCCACACTTGTGGGTGCTACCACTATTGGAAGTATTCATACGGTTGTGGTGGTGCTCCACTTGGATAATACCCTTACTGCTGGTGGAACTGCCTTAGGTTGCCTTATGGGTAAGGCAACCTTTGGGGTGTTTGCCTCTTCGCCAGGTGAGGATTCAATGCATACACCCCAGACTCTTGGAGATGTGACACCACAAGACAACATCCCTTAGGATGTTCATATTGGAATATGCCACATTCATCATCCTCCTCCATGTCAAAGTTTGCAACCAATTCTGCTACAACCACTTTACCCTTACCTTTATGTTGGGCATGTTCAGCTTCCTTCTTCCTATGCCGATCGTGATTACTACTTTGCTCTTTGGAATCTTCTAGAATTTTTAGCACACTTTGGAATTTCTTGTCCAGAGAGTCCCACATCTTGTCAACCTTTGCCAAAATTTCAAATCCAAATTTCTGCAAGGGCAAGATTTTCCTATTCATTGTTGCTTCCAATAGTGATTCCTCCTCCTTGTCGCAAAATCAGACCTCTGCACTCTCCTTCTTTTTCAACTCCCCCTCTTCATTTGCCACTTGCTCAATGACGTGCTACAGTTAATGGGTCTTTAATTCTGATAATCATCCCTGGGCATACACACCAAGGGTCTTTCTAGTTTCAAAGCAGATCCCATCAATGATATGGTGAAGCTGTGCTCACTAAGAGTATCCATGACCAGGGCATCGGTGTAGTAGTGAATAATATCTACTCATGGCCACATCCAAGGGTTCATGATTACCCTATTTCCACCCTTGGATCTAACATCTCAGGTTTTCCACTCTAGAGTATGTTTGATACTTGTCATTAAAGATTTCAAGCATCGTACTCCATCTTCTGATTGATTCCAATTCCAAGGACTCGTACCAACTCTCTGCTTCCTTGATGAGTATGTGAGGGAATAGCTTGAGCTTTTGCCAATCATTGTCAATGTTCTGGAGCATGAAAGAGTCATGGAACACTTGCAAGTAAGTCTGCGGATCACAATTGTATCCCCATTCGAATTTGGGAATATTGTTCATGTCTATTCTTTTGATCCAGTTGTCTTTCATGTGCCTGTTGGGAATCTGCACTACATCGGATATGTGGAGCATGCTCCGAGTAGCCAACAATGGCTCATCTAAGTCATAGTCCTGCTGAGCACCATAGTGTCTATTACAATTTCAGCTCCTCCTCCTTTCATGATGGTAAGCCCTGCGTGATTGGTCATGCATTTCCCCACGAAGGTTCCTTCGGTCATTACGACCACCATCTCCTTGATCCTTTCTACCATGGTTATGATTAGAATCTAAACTAGGTGATGGTAGAGGGGAGTGAGAGGATGGAGAAGAAGGAGAGGAGTCACCACTGCTCCGGTGTCGATCTCCCCCTCTGGTCTGATGATGGCCTTGATCATCCTGCCCATCCTTTCCCAAACTATGGCTTCTCCCACGTGACCTTCCATCCCCTTGGGGATCTTAGTGACTTGGTGGTTTATTCTGGATGATGGACTGAATGATGTGCTACCCTAGAGAAAGTTCAGCTAAATGAGAATCATGAAAGATAGGTTCCCCATCATCTTGTAGCCCTTGCAAGAATAAGGAGTTATTGAACTGTTTTCCCTTCATGTGTTCGTATTGTTCTGCCTACTGCTGATCTCGTGCTCATTGTGCCTCAGTGGGACGATAGTCCCAGTAGTCATGGTCCTCCATGACATACTCCACACCACAGTCTTGGATTCCTAATCTAGCAAGATTATGGAACAACATTCCAAGAATTGATTGGTTGGGTGGTAGCGCGATGTTGCCTTCCATGTCCCGCCATCGTAGATGTTCATTCTAATGTAGGATGAAGGTGAAGTTAGGAACATAATCATCGGCATGTTTGTATACCACCTGACATTTTTGCAGCACTGGTGGGTTGGATGCATCTGTCCTGTGAGAAGACATGTTGGACGTTAGATGGTCCATTTTATCGATGTCCCTTACTTTTTTACTTTAATCCGCCTAGCATGCGTAAATTTTGCTATCCTAGGTCCGTTCCAACGACTTGAATGCTAAGGTCGCTAAGGTTAGATGATGCATGTAAGACTAATAGTCCTAGGCAACGATGCCAATGATGAGTGGCTAGGTACTGCTATGCCCAACCATACGAATCATAGGCATTCACACGTGACTCGGTCAAATTTTGTAGACTATAAGCACTTAACATACACCATACCCTAACAAGCGAGACCTTGGGTTAGAATGGTCATTATCCTCCTAACCTTACTTGTGATGTTCTATTTGCGATGGTTAAGTGAGATTAAGGCTAATGATTTTTATAGCTTTTTACTTATCTTTTAGTGTCTAACTATCTTGGAAACTAAGGCTAGAATATTAAGTAAACTATGATTATCTTAATCTATATCTTAACTACTATTCAATCCCATCTTTTGGACATGTTCTGAGCATCCCCTAAACACTACTAGGTTACCAGACATTAAGCATCATTGGGATACCAAGTGTTGGGTTTACGTTCGAGATGGTCGTACTTATGGTTTTTATGAACTAATAGAAAGTGATAGCAATTAAAATAAAAATAACAGAAACTTAAGCAATTATCAAAGCATAAACATATTAAACTATTTAATGCATTAAATAGTTTAATGCTGCAAGGAATGCTTGAAGAGTTCATCTTTATTGCCATTCATGCAAATGGGCTCAGATACATCAACGCTCGAATAAAGAGTCGATCACTTTTCTTACACCTACTGCAGGCACTTGGAAAATATTCTAACTCTCACGAGAACAAACTACAAGAGCTTCACTACAACTGACAAAAGGATAAAGAAGTGTGACGGGAGCCCACTTATTTATAGGCCAAAATAGGTGTTGCGTAAACAGGGCCACATTGATGCATGGAAGGATGCGTCGACGAGGCCGCATATATGGGGCCGCATCGATGCAGGCGTGTATACGAGACTCCATATACGTGGCCTAGTAAATGCATCAACCAATGAAACTTCATCAGACATCAACTATTCTAACACAAGGTTTTGTTGGTTAGGTTCTGGTGCATGCAAAGTGCTTATAGTCTACAGAATTTGACCAAGTCATGTGTGAATGCCCGTGATTCGCATGGTTGGGCATAAGGGTGCCTAACTGCTCATCATGGCATTATTTCTGGGGATTGTTAGTCTTACATGCACCATCTAACTTTAGAAAAATTATCATTCACATCATTGGAACGGACCCAAGATAGTAAAATCTATGCATGCTAGGTGGACTAAGTAATAAGTAAGGTACACTAATCAGTGGATTATCTAACATCTAAAATTTTTTCTTCTCACAAGCGAGATGGATCCAACCCACCGGTGCCACAAGAATGTAGGGTGGTATACATGCATTTAGATGAATATGTCCCTGATTTCACCTTCATCCTATACTAGGATGAGCATATGCACTGGAAGGCAACATCATACTACCGCCTGACCGATCTTCTCCTGGAATGCTATTTCATAATCTTGCCAAACTAGGTATTCAGGACTATGGTGTGGAGTACATCATCGAGGACCATGGTGATCAAGACTATTGTCCCACTGAGGATCAATGTGTACAAGACCAGCAATAGGTAGAATGGTACGAAAACATGAAGGGGAAATAGTTCAGTAACCCCTTATTCTTGCAAGGGTTGTAGAATGATGGGGAACCTATCTTTCATTATTCCCATTTGGCTGAACTTCCTCTGGGGCATCATATCATTTCGTCCATCATTTAGGAAAAGCAATCAAGTGACCAAGACCCCTAGGAGGATGAAGGATCATGCAGGAGAGGTCATGACACAAGTAAAGATGGGTACGAAGATCGAGGATGTCATTAGAGTAGAGGGGGAGATCAAAACTGGGGCGATGATGATTCCTCTCCCTCTTCTCCATCCTCTCACTTCCCTCTACCTTCATCTAGTTTAAACTTTGATCGTAACCATGGTAGAAAGGAGTGAGGTGATGGTGTTCGTAAGGACCAAAGGGAACAACGTGAGGAAGGGCGTGACCAATCGCGCAAGGCTCACCATCATGAAAGGAGAGGTAGCCTAAATCATCATAGACATCATGGCCTTTAGTAGGACTATGACTCGGATGAACCATTGTTGGCTACTCGAAGCATACTCTATATTGCCAAGGTAGTTCAGATACCCAATAGGCACTTGAAAGATAGTCGAATCAAGCGCATTGAGATGAACAACATTGCTAAATTTGAAGGGGGATATAATTGTGATCCACAAACTTACCTATAAGCATTTCATGATGCTTGCACCCTGCAAAACATCAATAATGATTGGAAAAAAAATTAAGCTATTCCCTCACACACTCATCAAAGAAGCAGAAAGCTGGTACCAGTATTTGGAGTTGGAATCAATCAAGAGATGGAGTGCGATGCTGGAGATCTTCAACAATAAGTATCAAACCTAATCTAGAGTGGCTAACCTAAGACACCAAATCCAAGGGTGGAAGCAAGGTGTTCATGAACTCTTGGATGCAGCCATGAGCAGATACTACTCACTATTACATTGATGCCCTAGTCATGGCTACTCTCAGTGGGCACAGGTTCACCATATCATTGATGGGCTTTGCTTTGAAACTAGAAAGACCCTTGGCATGTACGCCCAAGGATGACTATCAAAACTAAGAGCCCATCAACTACAGTGCTTAATTGATCAAGTGATCAAAGAAGAGGGGGAACTTAGAAAGAAGGAGAGTGTAGAGGAGTTTAATCAAGATCCCTCCATCAGAAAGAGGAAGGTCCGATTTTGTGAGGAGGAATCACCACTGGATGCAGTGGTGGATCGAAAAAACTTGCCCCTACATAAATTTGTTTTTGAAATATCGGCAAAGGTTGACAAGATGTGGGACTCTTTTGACAAAAAAATTCAAAGTGTTGTGAAAATCACAAAGGAGTCCAGAGAGCAAGGTAATGATCGTGATCGGCGTAGGAAGAAGGAAGCTAAACGTGCCTATCATAAGGGTAAGGGCAAAGTTGCTATGAAAGAACAGGTTGTAGAATCTAATACAAAGGAAGATGATGAATGTGACATATGATAATACAAACATCCTAAGGGGTGTTGTTCCATGGTTTGACATCTACAAGAGTCTGAGTTGTATGCATTGAATCCTCGCTTGGCAAAGAGGCAAACACCCCGTAGGTTGTCTTACCCAAAATGCAATCCCAGGAAGTTCCACCAAGAGCAAGGATATTATCCAAGTGTAGCACCACCACAAATTTATGAATACTTTCAGCAATGGCATCACCCACAAGTGTGGGAGATGCCACCTCCAAGGCAGCAGTACCCTTATCGATAGCTAGATACCTATGGGTACTACATTTAGAAGCAAGTCTCCCCGTAGGACTCTTCTAGTCACACAACCTTTCAGAATTATTGCCACTCCCCAGAATATTTTCGATCATAGTCTCTATCACCTAGGGGGGAAGGCCCACATCTCTACTATCCTCCATCACCTTCTCCTACCATCCCTACTCAGTAGCACCATACTCAGCAACCACCTGCGCCACCTAGGAAAGGGAAAATACCACCACAACAATAGAAACATAATGCTATGAGGGCTATTAACCTACAACCAGCTCCTTAGCCAAGTGGACCAGAAGTGAAGCCATGGAAACATCCCTTTTTTTGGCCCAACAACCTAAGCATACCCTCACATACACTTGTGGCTAGTGCCTCTGAACCTTAAATCACCTCCACTATTCCACTCTTCGAGTAGCCTTCAAACCAAACACCCTCCAATGTACAAATGATCATGCTAACACATGACATGATCGACTGGATAAAGGTAGGTCATCTTCCCTAGAAATTGACTGATCCAGGAAGCCCCCTCATCTATCTTCATGTGGTAGGAAATGATCCATGTAAAGCTCTTCTAGATTCGGGGTCGGGAGTCAACTTGATTTCACATGACATGTACAAGACTTCGAGCCTTCCCTTGTTCAAGAAGAGTAACATTCAGCTTGAGTTGGTAGACTAATCCATTACTGTTCCCTTGGGATTGGTGGAGGATATTCTGACCACTGTTTGCGGGTGGTCCTATCCTACTGACTTCCTCGTCATCCATGTTGAGAATTACAAGAGGAACTTCCCAATCATAATGGGAAGAGCCTGGCTAAGCATGGTGGATGCAAGATTAGGGCTCCGAGATCTTTTCCTTGAAATATCAAAGGAAAATCCTTTTGGAAAGATCAAGAAGAAGCGTGTTCCATGCATCGCGTATAGTGAATCTGGGTGCAACTATGTGAAGTAGCTATGGTTCGCTATGCATACATCTATTCAAGCATGCAATCAGTGTACTGAGGAATTGCAAGTTCAACAATGCTACTACGTAACAATCACAAATCAAGAAGGCACCTAGTGGTTGACCGTTGATCCCACTAGTAGCACTTTGTGCATGAAACCATCTGAGGGGCTTGTACATGCCTACTTAGAATGCATGGATGAACTGGAAGAGGTTCATCAACAAGTATCCACTGTTAATGACTATGATGATTGGGGAAAGTTGCAAATCCATGAGAGTTTTAAACAAGAGCCCTTGGAACTCAAACCCTTACCGACCCACTTAGAATATGCATTTTCGTAGAATGGAAAACTAGTGATTATCAATGCCACCTTTGCTCCTGAACAAAAGAAGAAGTTGCTGAAGGTGGTGAAGAAATGGGAAGTTGCTTTTGCATGGTCATATCTTGAATTAATAGGAGTTGATCCCAGGGTTTGCCAACAACGAATTTATATTAACCCCTCCATGAAGCCACGACGATAGGCACAAAGCCGATTGAACCCCAAATTGAAGCAGGTCTTCAAAAATGAAATCGAGTAGTTTCTAAAAGCAATGTTCATCTACTCTATTGTATATAGTGAATGGGTTAGCCAACTCATTATTGTGCCAAAGAATGGTGGCAAATGGAGGGTCTATATAGATTTCTGATTACTCAACATGGCTACCTTCAAAGATCACTTCCCGCTTCCATTTGTGGATCAAGTGTTGGATACCATTGCAGGGCATTGTTATTATAGATTTTTGGATGGTTATAGTGGATATAGCCAAATCCAAATTGTGCTAGAAAACCAGGCCAAGAAAACCTTCATGAGTCCTTGGGGGACTTTCGCATAGAAAAAGATACCCTTTGGCCTGTGTAATGTGCCTACCACTTTCCAATGCCTTGTTCTCAGCATCTTCCGACAAAAAATTGGCAATTTGGTAGAAGTCTTCATGGATGAATTCTCTACCTATGGAGCCATGTTTGATGAAGCCTTCGACTGCCTTAAGAAAGTTCTAAAAATATATGTGGAAACTAATCTACGACTCAACTGGAAGAAAAGCCACTTAATGGTCAAAGAGGGCATTGTGCTAGGGCACCATATTTCACAAATAGGGATTAGCGTGGATCCTAAAAAAATTAGGGTAATCCAAGGAATCCCCTAGCAACCAAGCACTATCAAAGATGTTTGGTCATTCCTTGGCCACACTATTTACTACTGGCGCTTCATTGAAAATTTCTCGAAGATCGCCAAGCTGTTGGTGGAACTCATGAAGAAAGATGCTCCGTTCGTCTGAACCAAGAAATGTGAATCTGCATTCCAAACACTTAAACAAAAACTCATAGAGACTCTAGTTCTATGAGCACCTAATTTGTCTAGACCCTTTCACATCATGATGGATGCATCCAACTATTCATTGGGAGCCATGCTTACATAGTGGGACAATCAAAAACGTCCATACTATATTCACTGTGCAAGCCGTAGCATTGTGGGTGCTCAGCTTAACTACACCATCACCAACAAAGAGTTGATGGTAGTGGTGTTCGCCTTGGAAAAATTCTAACACTATGTGCTTGAATACAAGGTGTTTATGCATACCAACCATAGTGCCATCCGATTCTTGATAAACAAACCAATGGTGAGCCCCCATATCATACAATGGCTAGTGATTTTTTAGGAATTTGACCTCAGTATGGTAGACTGGAAGGGAACTGAGAATGTGGTCGCTAACCACTTGTCTCGATTATGATGGCATAATGCAGAAGAGGAGGAGCCACTCTCCAATCAATTTTCAGATGAACTCCTCTTCATGGGAGTGGTCGTTTTGCATGTGCCCAAAGAATCACCTCAGTTCAGCCACATCCTCACCTATCTCATAACTTAGGAATTGCCAAAGGAGTGGGACCATCAGCAGAAACATAAATTTCTCCATATGGCCAAGCGCTTCATGGAAATGAATGGCCACCTTTATAAGGTATGTGTAGATAGCCTAGTTCGATGGTGTGTCCCTAATGATGATACACTTCACGTCCTCCAGGATGCTCATGAGGGCCCTTGTTGGGGCCACTATGCTGGATGACACACGACCATAAAGATCCTACATGCAGAATATTACTAGCCTACAATTTTTAGGGATGCACAATGATTCATATGCTCCTATGAATAATGCCAGAGAGATGGTGGGATGACAGCATGAATGGAGGGATCTCAATAGTGGATCCAACCACTGGAGCCCTTTGACATCTAGGGCATCGATTTCATGGGTCCCATCACACCCCTATCTAAGGGGAAGGTGTATATCATCATCGTTGTGGACTACTGCACAAAGTGGACAGAGGAAACCATTGTCATCAATTTTTCCTCAAACACCACTGCACGATTTGTCCAACAACGAATCGTAAATAGGTTTGGAATGCCACGTGCACTCATCTCAAACAATGGAAGGCATTTCACAGGTACCACCTTTCATAAACTCATGCAACACTTGGGGGTTACCCATAAATTTACAACACCTTATCACCCTCAAGCCAACGGGCAGACCAAAGTCACCAATAGGGAGATCACTAAAATCCTGACTCGAACCATCAATAAATATAGGAGGGACTGGAGCACCAAACTTAATGATGTCCTCTAGGCCTATCGATCCACTTGGAAACATCCTATAGGTTACTCTCCCTATGAGTTAGTGTATGGCAAGCTATCGAAACTTCTAATTTAGACAAAACTCCAGACACTATCTATAGCCTGTGAATTGGGTGTTGACCTACCACTAGCATAACATGAATGACTTATCAACCTCAGTGTGCTAGATGAAAACTGATTGGTGGCCCTATCATCAAATGCAATACACAAGTCCTACAATCAAAAACAACATGATCTAAGGATTCGGAAGGTAACATTTAGATGTGGCAATAAGGCACTTTACTAGAATCCCACACATGTATCACAACTGATGAAGTTTCAAACACTGTGGAAAGGACCTTACATTGTCTCCAAAACCTTCCCATCCATGGCCTTGCTTATACACAAACTTGAGGACCCCATGAGAACGTAGTTGGTTAATCGGAAAAAATTAAAACCTTTCCGTGAACTCCACCTAACTAGTGCTACCGCCTCATCATCACCAGGACATCCTTGTTCCATTTTTTGAGTCTGCTCCTTCTAGCCTAGTCATGGGGGAGACTATCTTCCATGCTGATCCATTCTACTATGCTTCTCACTATTTTTGGAACTTTTTGTTTTACACCTTTTTGTTTTTCAACATCATTCATACGTTTTCCAATTCTTACTACATTTTCCTTTCTTTAATTACTTTTCCATTTCTTTATTACTTATTTATGTGTATGTGGATGTTTAAATTCCAATTGGTTGCTAATAAGTCATCTTATTATCATCAAGTTTGGTGTGGATGGTTTTCGTTGTGATGGGTTGTGTGAAATAGTCCACCTATTTTATCTTGCTCCTACCCTTGCATTGTTGTTCTTGGAATTTATGTCTACTTTCATCTCATAAAATTGATAGTGAGTCCATGTCATCCACCCATTCATCCACTCCATGGCTTTCCTTCCTTTGGAAACATGCAACCCCCTTCACTTAAAAACATTTTAATTAATGTATGACTTATGTAGTTCCCAGACTTGAGGATGATCCAATGGTTTGAATTGGGCATGACTTCAAGGGGAATGCAACATTTGTCATCCTCTTCTATCCCCTGGGTTGCAGGAGTGCCCTTACGGATTTCTTACCACTTCAAGTTCTTTTCTACAAGGAAGCTCCTTGGAAATTTAACCTTGCATGGTGTGGTCCTCATTGCAAAAATCACAACAAAAAAAAACACATGAGGATTCAAAGCACATCCCTTGGTCGAATGCATGCAACCAAGCATGGGTCTTTACATGGTGTGGTTTCCACGAAATAAAAATAAAAACAAAAATAAAATCCTAACTATGTGGGAATTCAAAGCACACCCCTTAGATTGTCTCTCACGGGCCACAAGCACTAGTTATGGGACTCACTTCATCCCCTCTAACTTAGTCCCATTTCACTTCCTTGCTCTCATGCCTATTGGAGTGGTGGTTCTCTATGGGTGCATTCTTGTACATTTGGGGGGTGGATGGGTCTTCGCATGTTGCTGTGATGTCACTGTATGTGGTTGGTTTTGGGTCTAAACTTGGAAAAAGTCCTACCAGGTCACTTAACCACAACTTCAAACTGGGTTTCATGTGACTGATAATCAGAATTCCAATTCTCACTCCTCTCTCTTCACCCATTTCTCTCCATGACTCACCTCACTGCCCGTCTTATGTTTTGATATTTTTTTGTGATTTCCATTAACTCCTCATGCTTCGACAAGTTCTCATGGATGGGAGTATTAACTTATGATCACCATTTCTTGACCCCAAGGCCTACAGAATCTAGTGTTGAGGATATGCAAGGGCTACTGAGGCTACCACCTACTATGGGGAGGACCTACTTGCATATCCCTAGTCCCGTTTGTTAGTCTTCCATCCTCTTGATTTTGTTGGTTGATTATTTTCATGATACCCATCGCTCGATTTCTTCTCTGCTGGGTTCTTTTTCACAACATTCTCCTACTTTTGACTCTTTTCTTCATCCCACTTACCTTCTTCTTGCTCCCAGCTGAGTTCCCAGTCTCTCAATCTCCTAAACTGCTTCCATTTGGCGTTTTTAATCGCTTTTATTGGGCTTCCTTTGTTGGGTCAATGTTCGTCAATGGGTGCGACCCCTTGCATATACGGGGCCTCGTATACATAGCCCCCTGCGTATACACGGTTACATCAACATAGCCATAAACCCCTATACTGTTCATTTTGTAAAAAAATTGGAGGGAGATTTTTCATTTTTTCTACCTCGCCTCTTCTTCCAAGCACTTACGTTGTCTACCGCACATCCTAATCACCCTATCATTTCCCTCTTTAGCAACTAGAGGTATGCTCTTAGTCATTGGGGGGGGGGGGGGGGGGGGGGGGGGGTTTGAGGTCTATTGTAGATAAAATTAAATTTAGTATAGACTTGACACTTCTTAAAGGAAGAAACAGAAAATAATAGTTTAAACTCCAACTCGTCCCTTATTTTTTTTGGTTCTAACCCATCAACTAATGCTCTGGGAGATTTAATGGGATGCATGTGACAACATCATAACTTAGTCAAATTGAGAAGGTGTATGAGGGCCATTTTGAGCAACTTGTGCATAATTTAATTAGTGGTTATGTTTGATTGCAGATGGCATCGAAACCAAGGCATCCAAGGGGAGAAGGACCATCACAACCTAGGGACAAGTGACCAGGAATAGGAAGGGGATGACGTGTGTAGCACCTAGAGCATGCAGAGGGCTCCCATGCAACTAGCCCCCTCTGTGAAGGACCTGATGTGGAATCTGTTGATCAGATTCTTGAAGAGGAGATTTCCAGTGAACAATTGCAAGTGGATGAGACTTTGGCGATAGCACCACAGCTTGAGGTCACCTTGACCTAGGCATGTCTTGATGCTATCAGGCCAAGGGAGGTGTAACAAATGGTCCTGCAAGAATTGAACTTTGGACCATTTCTTGAGAATGCACCAAAACATGTGAAATTCCAATTGCAAAACTCTCCTATGTGACCAATTATCACATCCATTGGTGAATGGTATTTAGGAGAAACTTATCTCTTCTAGACAAATCAACAGCTGGGGTCTAGAGTAGGAATCAAAGACATCTATGTCTCTTACTTTGTGGAAGCGATCACACAAGCTCTGGGGTCAGTTTCGCAAACAATCGTAGAACATATACGTGAAATTTGGCAATCACTCTTGAGCCAACAAGAGCAATCTAGAGGGATGGGTGGAGGAGAAGTCTCTTTGGTCTATCATCCTACAATGAGCCATATGGAGCAAGGGGCTTGATCTGTGAGTCTACTAGAAGGAGTAGGGTTGATGTTCTCTATTGCTTGGACACAAGTACTAGTAAGAACTGATCCTGCCATCTGAGAAGTAAGGGTATCTACCCAACAGTTATTTCCTAAAATCTCTCTAAATGCTGATACTTTTTCAGTACATTTAGAGGATGGAGATGGGGCAACTTTCCTAGTAATGCAGCACCAAGAACAAGATATTACAGCTAAAGTGGTTGCTAATATGATTGCTATGGTCCTCAATGCATCAACAACACCTGTACCAGATGTACATGAAATTGAAGACATATAGGCATTCGCAGGGACTTCACATAGCAGGATCGATGCAGCCCAACATGAAGAACTATTGGACTGACTGGTGGGAACTAGGCAACCAATTCTAGAAGTCTTTGATCTTCCAGATAACATCACTGCAACCCATTCGGAGTTGCTCTTGGCAAGGGATAAGAGCCTCATCTTGGAGGGAAAACTCGAAGTTGCTCAAGCCAACTATCAACACTTGGCAACAAAAGTTACCCAATTAATGGTCTAACTTGACGATCTAGCTCTCCTCAACCGTGAACTCACCAGAGATGAAGCTTTTCAACAACTTCAAGTCAAACTCTAGATAGTTGAGGATGAGTAAGAGTTGGCAATACTTGATAAGTCCTTGGTAGATGCTCATGCATATCATCTAAACAAGGACTTGACAAAGGTTTGCCAGGAGAATGTTAGGCTGACCATGGAATTCCATCACCTACGTAATGTGGGTGCTAAAAATGAGCACATGAAAAGCTTTATTCACCAATAGTAGGAAGAGCTAGCTAGGGTGAACGCTAATGTGAGGAGGTTGGCCACCGAAAATCAAAATCTGTCTATGGAGGAGGTTTGAGCCTTGCAATAAAAATTAGCCATCAAAATTTCTACTTGGAAAAATGAAGCCCTTAAGTTTGAAAAAGTTAAAAATCATTATAGGGACCAAGTGGGATTACAAAAGGAAGTAAATGAAAAATAGATTCAAGTTGCAAAGGCCAAGTTGAACTAAGTGATTCAGTAGCTCCAAGAAGGAGGCAAGGTGTGGCAACCCATCTTTGATGGATTTAATACCTACAATCAAGCTGAGATCCATCTCAAAGAATTGCAAGTTGAAGGAATGACAGAGTACATGAAGTTGACAAACCTTTGCTATGAAAACTTAGCTATGCTAATAGTTGGGAGACCATGGTCTGACCTAGAAAAGAAAGTGGCCACCTCGTATTCTTTATACAAGGGTGAGTTCCAAGTGCACAAAGTGATAAAACAAAAATTTGAAATAGCAAATGTAGAACTCAAGGTTCTCCGCATGCATTCTGAAGGGCAATGTGTAGCCATTGAGAACTTGGCCTAATGAATGAATGACTACCAGCAGCTGCAGACATCAATCCAAGCGTTCGACATTGAATGAAAATAGTTCATAGCCTGGTTTGTCAATTTGAAAGAACTCTTCCCTGCACTTCCATGCCCTTGGGAGGTTCTAGTCCTAGCACACATTGGCAAAGCTGCTTGGATAGTGAATGATCCCAGAAGCAAGGAAGAAAAAATGAGGGCTCTCTTGGAGGCATTTTGGTTGCCTTCAAAAGTTATAGTTGCTATGGGACAACCATCATGCATGCCATCGCCACCACATGTGCCAGAGGCTTGTGATGGTCCGTCAAAACCACCGCCACCAGGGACGGTGTGATCTTCTCTAGTAATTTTTGCATCTTTTAGTACAACAGAGAATCCAAAATCATTGAGGTGTTCAATTTTATCTATAAACACCACCATTTTGTAATTTGTCCTTCTCTATACACTCGAGCACTTGGTGCATCAGTAAAATTGGTGTTATGTCATGTGTGTTGTGTTATGTGTGTCAAGTCATGTGTGTTGTAATAAGAAGTTCATACCTTCCAAATTGTAGAGGAACTCAAGGACGAGTTTTTACTCAGTCATAGGGGTATGATGAAGCGCTAAACAGTCGATGCATTGACTAGGCTATGTATACGGGGCCCTGTATACATGGTCACATTGATGCATCTATCCATGCATCTACATGACCCTGTTTACACGGAGCCTATTTTAGCTTATAAATAAGTGGGCTTCCACCACACTTAGGTATCTTTTTGGCAGTTGTAGCAAAACTCTTGTAGCTTGTTTCTGTGAGAGTTAGAATATTTTCCAAGTTCCTACAATAGGTGTAAGAAAGGTGTCCGGCTCTTTATTCGAGTGCTGATGTACATGAGTCCATTGGCATGAATGACAATAAAGACGAGCTTTTCAAGAATTCCTTGTAGCAATTGGACTTAGTCATTTGATGCATTTAATAGTTTAATATTTCTATGCTTTAATAATTCCTTAAGTTTTTATTGTTATTATTCTAATCACCATCGCTCTTTTATAGTTTGTAGAAACCATAAGTACAACCATCTTGAACGTAAACCCAACACTTGGCAACCTAGCAACCCTTAATGTCTAGTAATCGAGTAGTGATTAGGGGATGCTCAGGATGTGCATAGAAGATGGGATCGAATACTTATGTTAGGAAGAGTTAAAGATATAGATTAGGATAATTATAGATTACGTAATATTTCATTATCACAAGTGAGGTTGGGAAGACAACAACCGTTCTAACACAAGGTTTTGCTGGTTAGGGTCAAGTGAGGTTGGGAAGACAACGACCATTGCAAAATTCTTACAGTCTACGAAATTTGATCGAGTTGCGTGTGAACGCCCATGATTTGCTGCTCATCAATAATCTTAGGAGAGATATCCATTTTTAATTGAAAACTATAAGTTTTTTTTCAATTTTTTGTTTTGCAATTTTTTTACCTTTTTAAATCTATTTTTCTAATTTTTTCTTTCATAATTTTCTATTTTAATACATTATTTATTTATTTATATTTTCCAATTTCTTTATAAATCTCTATTTTTGAATCAAAGGTAAACTTGGTTCTATGGTCATTGGGATACACCCAAAAGACGGAAAGTTATTCTCATTGTTAGCTATCTCATTATCCAACTTCCTTGTCACTTATTCCATCCTTTGTATCTCTTGCTTATTCCAACTTCATTGTTAGCTATCTCCTGCTTAGATCTTAGCTATGGGGGAGATACAACATTTTAGTTAAGAACTATAAGTGCATTTTTTATTTTCTATTTTCTATTTTTTGTTTATTTGTTTATTTTTGAATACTTCTTATTTTTTTTCATAATTTTTTTATTCTTAATACAATTGTCGTTGCTTTGTATTTTGTAATTTCTTAGTAATGTTTTTATTTTTGTTGGATCTTTTACTTTATGTTTTTTTTTTTGGATGAAAGGTAAAGCCAGTTCTATGATGGATAGGACACATCTAGAAGACTAAAAAGTTGATTACATTATCAACTATATTGAAGAAAAAATTGAAATTTTAGAAAACTAGAAAATGAAAAAGAGGCCATATAAAATGGGAGATACCAGAGCTTTCAATATAGAATAAAAGACTACCTTCGATAAAAATCAATTAATTTGAGAAAATAAAAATATTAAAATAGAAAAGCAAGATAAACATTACTAAAAAATAAAGTTGAGTAACTTAAAACATGTTTTCTTAGATATCACCATCACCAATATAGTAAATAAAGGAAGAAGAATTTGTAATAAACCTTAGAAACTTGAGCATGTAATTGTAGTATTCATGTTTGAAGATCCACCAATTTTTGTAACACCATAAGGAATGAAGGGTAGAGGCAATAAGAGTTTTATATTTGTGTTACTTTCACTTTTCCCAAATTTGAGAAGTTTGAGAAATTACATTATGATTAGACATACAGTTCTAATGTATGATAGTCATGTGTGTAAGTTCTTGTCAAAATGATTAAATAGTAGGACATTGTAGCTCAATTGTAATCAAACCTTTATGCTCTAAAAGAACATGCATGAGTAATTTTCCATACAAATATTTAGACCTAAAAATTTTTTAGGTTGGAATTATAATATCTTTCCACCATGCCTCCTTAAGAGAATATATCCTTAATACCTAGACCTATGCTTTGTATTAACATCATTTAACATATACTAATTAGAATCACCCTAATGAATTGATTGCCCTTCAACAAGCACTATTCTCTTAAAGCAAACTGTTAGCTTTTCAAAACTCTATCATGTTAGGTTAATATAAGTTATTGGAGGTGCATTGTGAAACAAATGAGTATTCGAAACATACTTGATATGCATCACTTGAACCCATGTCTTATCTCCTATGTAAAGTTGCTAAATAAGTTTACCAAGCAACATCAAAATAATAGAGTGAAGATGTTGAATATCTCAACTATCTTTTTGAATAGGTCAATAAATAAAATCTCATTTTATAGAATGAAAAATGCTATCCTTAGTATGAGACTAAAGAAATTGATACTCTAGTTTTTCTAGAGTATTCACAACTATTTCTAAGGCTTTGTAGTAAGACCATAGATAAAAGGACATAGCATGAAGCATTGATTTAAGTAACTAGAGTCTTCCTTATTAAGTAAAATTTTTTTCCTTCCATGCAACCAAATATTTTACCACTTTGTCAAGAACATATTTCTAAAATTTATTCTCATTCATTCAATGAAGAGATAAATGTCCAAATATTTGGTAGGTATATTATATTCTTTGCATTATACTTTGGAACAAAACTCTTGAAAGTCTATTTGAGTTGTTGCAACCTTTAAAATTTTACTTTTGGTAAAATTAATTTATAATCTAGATGCACAAGAAAAAAGATTAAGACAATTATATGCATTGTAAGGATGAAAGTAGTTTCTTGTGAAAAAAGAAAAAGAGTATCATCTATAAATTAAGAATGGGTAAAGTCAAAGCAGTAAGCATTATGGCATTCGATGCTTTCATTTGGGTGTTCATGACCCAAGATATCCTATCTACAACATGGAAGATAAATTTATCTATATTTTTAGTTATCCCCTTGCTCATAGCTCTTAGACATGGTGTAGCAAGTATTTACATGTGTTTTAACCAAGATTAAATGAAGTTTTATTTGGTAACACTCAACTTCAAGGATTTCTACTTCATACTTATTGTTTCTTTCATCTTCTTATTCTTTATGTGATATGGAAGTGTTAATGTAATGTAATTTTTCATAGCGATTCTTGAAACTAATTTTGTTCCATTGTTAGTTGAAGATGACATCATTTAATAGTTGATGCTTTAGCTGAATTCCTAAATTTTGTTCTCTTTAGTTTTTATTTTTTATTAATAAGAAGCCTTTAGTTGGCAATGAATATCCATTTAGGTACTTCTAAACAAGGGCAATGTCTAATCATTTTCCTACCACAAAGGTGAGGTTTTTCAAGTTTGGTTCTAAGGATGAAAATCTAGAAAGGCATCTCCAAAACCATTAGCCCTTTACTTTTTGTTATTTTGAAATTTCTCCTATGCTTCTTTGATTTTGTACTTAAAATTTTTATTTTTAATATATTTTCTTTTGGGGTCCAATACCCCACAACACTAAGCATTAGCAAATATTTATACTATTAATGCATGTTTTTAAGATAGAATATACATAAACTTATAAGAAAATACCACCTAAGGGTGTGTTAGACCCCAAAAGAATGAATAATAAAATAAAAAAAATCAAAGTACATGAGATAATTAAAGATAGATTTTAAAGAAATAAGCTTATAAGAAAATATATCACTGTGTACTAACCATAAAATGCGAATATAATAAATGTAAACAAAGAGTCAAGGATTTAAACCCCAATATGCACAATAATAAGTATATGGATAAAAATACATTAGAATATACTAGCATAAACAACTAACAAGATACCATATACTATTAACATAATATATTTAAAGATACCCTTGTGCTTAAGAATTAAGGATAAGAAAGCGAATAACAAACCTAGGATTCTAGGTTTAAAACATTGGGGTGTTATAAAAAAGTAAGTAGAGATAATTATAATATAATAAAGAAGAAAAATAAAAGAAATATTAAGATGATAAATGGTCAATCATCATAAGAAGTGTAGACATAGAAGTTATCATGAGCAACCATTGTCAGTTATGGTGAACTTTTTAAACTAAATAGTCAAAGGTTTGTCAAGCATTCTTTATGAAAGAATTGAAGGTGTTAACTACACTTAGAGTAAGTCAAGGTTTAGTTTCTTAAAGAGGAAGGGAAGATGCATAGTTAAGTTCTGCATAAGTCTAATCTAGTTCATTAACTAAAAAGTGAAGATCACCTAGGTGGAGTAAAATAACAAGCTATAAAGAAGTATAGTAAGGTTGTACATAGAGTTTCATACTTAAGTTGGTTAGGGATGACTACAATCTCCATTGTAAGAGTAATAACCACTACTACAACTTATAAGTTATGATGTCACTTGGCTAGGTTGTAATTATGGTGGATTGATTCCTTTAATAGTGTTAGTAGGAAAACTTGAAGAATAGAATGGAATGGATCAGCGGTCCATTAAATTTTAAAAACTTCAAATGTGATTGATGAATCACAGTTTTCCAAGCCCCGATATTGGGTACGTGATATCGAGTACAAGATATCAGGTACCTAATATCTTAGCCTGGATACGATATCGTATACATGATATCATGATTCCTGTGTTGGCCTATATGTAGCGATTGAAAACATCGGTGGTTGGAAAACACCGAGGGTTGACGGACATGACAGTTCCGACCCCATATCCACAGGAGGGTCGTGCTGGGTGTGTGCAGACACGGGGTGCCCTGAACGGTCTGGTTGATCAAACAGGGACTTACATCAATGTCAATATATCCTTTTGCAACATAAATAATGCAAAATGTGAGATAATGCTTGAAAGTAAATAAAATAGAAAAGAAACTGTAAAAAATACGATAGTAATGCGACGTAATGCTTAAAGGTGAATAAAATAGAAAATGATGTGAAACGAGACAACAGACAAGAGATAAAGCAAAGTGTAGTTAGAAACATGCACTGCTCCAAGGCTACAAAGTTGCTCAGTCAGGGTGGATACAATTGGTTACATAATGTGATGGAGTGCAGGGATCCCGAGGGTAACCAGGATGGATCGAGCAAGAGGGCTATGTGCTTGGACGTAGACTTGGGTGCAAGAAATACAGGATTCTACCAAGGTGGTAGAATAGGGATAGGACTCCACACCAACTGAGAAATAATCACTATTTGTAGTTTCAAACAGAGAACTTTTTCTACAATGCCAGAGAGAGGAGAAGTCCTTGTTTTTAAAAAAAAGGTTCGCACCACTTGAAAGCTGTTTGTTTCAAGGAAATGCCAACTTCTTTTAAGATTGCCAATCTTTTAAGAATTGTGGACCTTTCCAAATTGTGGGCACTTCTCAAAATTTTGGTATTTTCTTAAATTTTTTTTGGACCCTTTACATGTTGTTCGCCAAGGTATTTATAGGGTTGAAGGTAAGCAAAAAGGGGTGGTTTGAATGCTACATGCCTTGGGCCTTCGTTGTCTTGCTGGTGCCACTTGTGTTGTTTGTGACCATTAGACCTACAATATCATTGTGATGCGAGCTTGCCATGCAATAATTACGATCCTACCATGTCGTAATCGCACCGTCAGCATCTGGAGACGTGTGCCAACGATCCGATTAGGTGGAGTGCATTGATGTCGCACAACCACCTACATGCCACGTTGTGCTTAGTGACGTAGCATGCTTGGCGTAGCATAGCACCTTGTCGCATGTTTTGCTATCTGTTACATGCTTGCTACTCTATGCTACACTACATAGCGTAGTCTAGCATAGTAACTTGCCTTAGTCGCAAGAGTTTTGCCAATTTGCAAAATTTCTCCTGTGACGCAAGTCTTGAGAAATTCGTTGACTCTACCCTTCGAACTGCCCTCTATCTCTTCTGTGGGATTGCTATGCCTCGCTGCGCCATGTAGCTTAGCGTAGCATAGTAGAAGACATGGTCTGCCACTTCCTGATGGAAAGGGACATCGTTGCAAAACTTGAAATGGGGTGAGGGGAGTGAGTAGTGAAGCCGTTGCCATGCTACGTTGCGTGGTGTAGCGTAGCACTTTGTTCCACCATTGTTCTCTGAAGCTTGCTATGCTATGTAGCATAGCGTAGCGTAGCTGGGTTCATGACTTAGAAAACTTGCCAAAATATTTTTTGTGCATCTAGAATGCTGCTGCCAACCCCACGCACTATTTTTGAGCAGGCTGCCAGCTAGGCAAGCTACTTTGATGGACAAGTAGGATGATGCAGAACTTGTCCATGCCCAAACTAGAAAATTTTTTGAACTGGCAGGCCTAAACTTAGAACGTTCTCCTCTTGATGAACTACCATAGTGGTGCGTGGACTACCATACCTGGTGAAGCGAGAATGACCTCGCATTTTTTAGGGCGTTTCATTGGCCTCTCTTTGTTGACGTCTGGAGGACAGGCTCGATAGATGTCGGCAAAGAATACGAAACACCACAGCAAGCAAAATGGCAAGGCTTGTTGCTTGGTGAGTGCCAAGACATCACTTGGATGCACTTGAGAGCATTGAATTGGTCCTACAGAGGTTGAGGTAAAGAGCAAAGATGATGTTTAGTAGAGTCCCTTGTCGGAGTGCTCTGAGGGGCTCGGTTGCATTTTCATCTTTGGCTAGTGCTGTTCTTCAACCTTCTATAGGACGGTTGCCTTCCACACGGCATGTTTTGTTATGCATGTCATGGAACATGCACTTTGAATTAGTCGTGCTAGTTGAGGCACTCGCTTCGTGATGTTGTAGCCTTTGCTGCTGCAGCGAGATGTGCCCACAGGGGCATAGGTGTGGCTAGCTACTGGCATTGTTGTTACTCTTAGGCACCATTGCTAGTGTGAGCCCAAAGCTAGAGGGCCAGCAATGGCCTTAGCAGCACCAACGTGGAGGAGGTGGTCTCCAAGGTGCCAGGAGTCATTGTGGAAGCAGATACACTGGAATCCCCATCAAAGATATGCATGCTTAGTTCAGTTATGGGATTAGCTACCACATAGCTAAAAGTCGCATGAGCCAAGATCTTGGTGGGGAACTGAAGAGCAAAAATATTGTGACTAGGCCATAATACTGTCAGCACCCCAGAAGTGGGAACAAGCCTAGGAACTACCATTAGGGCGGTGGGCTGTGGCGACGGTAGGTTCGAAGGGGTTGTGTGACATCATACGATATCTTCGAAGGGTCAACATGACACCAAGGGTGGTGGTGCCATGCATGCTTCAGACCATGTTCTCCTTGCATCGAGAATTATGTCCTAGAGCTACGACATCCCACCCACGCACCAGCATCACGCTCCTTTGTTCGACTTGTATCTGGTGGTGGTGCATGTTGAGGATGCGACACGAACCCAGTTTAAGGTCTTGGTAGACCGTGTGCTGGTTTAAGGTCCTAGTGGATCGCTGTGCTGGTTTAAGGTCCCAACAGACCGTACATGCTAGTTTTACATCGTAGTGGATGTGTAATGCTAGTTTATAGTCATATTGGATTAACAGTGCCAATTTTATGTCGTGGCGGACGGTTGCTGCCAGTTTAATGTTGTGGAGGACGTTGCTCGGTGTTGCTAGTTTATTGTCATTGCGGACGCTACCTGGTGTGACTACTAGTTTATCATCATAGCGAATGGTGCATGTTGTTGTCATTGTGCTTCAGACGTAGTATGGCTTGAGGTACATGTGGTTCACCGTGTTGGCGGACTCGTTGTCATCCATGTCTGCTAGTTTGAAGGCTCCATTCCCAAAGGCTTTACTGACCATGTAAGGGCCTTTCCCGTTGGCTGAGAATTTACTCACATGCTCATGGATGGCCTTGAGGATGAGATCTCCCTTCTGTACTGGTCGTCGATGCAGGTTTTCATGGTGCCTCTGCTGCTGTTTGTTCTAATAGTGTTTGATGCGTCTCCGCATCTGCATGCGTTCCTCCTCCACCGAGTTGAGGTCAATGATTCATGACTCGTTATTCTAGACTTCGCTCACAATGTCAAATAGGATCATCCAAAGTGAGGGTACCTGCAGGTCAAGAGGAAAGACAAATTCAAATCCGTAAATAAGACTGTAAGGGGTCTTACTTGTTGTAGTTCGGCATATCATTCGGTAAGCCCAGAGGACGTAGAGGATTTGCTTATGCCACTGCCTTTTGTTGTTGTTAAGCATCTGCTTTAGCAAGTTGATGATGGACTTATTTGTAGCCTCTGCCTACCCATTCGCCTGCAGATAATAAGGGGAAGAAAATTATTGTTTAATTCCTAGGTTGTTGCAGAAGGTTCGAGTTTCTGTACTGCTAAACTATGGCCCATTGTTAGTTACAATAGTCATTGGAAGCCTGAAGCTAGTTATGATGTTATCAAGGATGAAATGGCAGATTTGTTGAGATGTCGTTTTCCTTAGGGGTATGGCTTCCACCCACTTGGTAAAATACTCTGTGGCAGTGATAATGAAGCTATGCCCTATGGAGGATTTAGGTGTGATAGGCCCTATGAGGTCTAGTCCCCATCGTTGGAAGGGCCATGTAATTTGTGTTGGATGTAGGTCTGTAGGTGCTATGTGTATGAGATTTGCATATCTCTAGCATGTGTCGCATGTCTTGACTTTCGACAGGTAGTCAGGTTTCATGTAAGGCCAATAGTACCCTAGGCATTTGATTTTTGTAGCCATAGCCCTGGGTGCTATGTGCCCACCGCACAACCCTTCATCGACCTCATTAACTACTTTTTGCGCCTGTTCACCACCCATGCATGCTAGCAATATCCCATCGTAGGATCGTCAGCACAGAGCATCATTTCCCATGAGCACATATTGCCGAGCACACTTGAGGATTACATCTCTTTGAGTTGATGTCAATCCACCTAGGGGTTCGCCATGTTGTAAATAAGCTTTAATGTTATCGTACCACTCTGGGGTATTTGCAACATCGACAGAGGCCACGTGTTCTACCTGAGTGATAGGCTCCGTGCATTCTATGATCGTAGTTGGCAGGTTTGCCAAGGAATGTGATGGGATGTTTAAAGCGAGGGTAGCTAAGGCATCTACTATGGTGTTCTCATTGCATGGCACGTGTTGCACATCAGTGGTCATGAATTTCTTTAGTAGGATTTTTTCTAGGTCACAATAAGGTTGCAGGTATGTAGCCTTGTAGGTGTAGACTTTGGTGATTTGATTCACGACTAGTTGTGAATCTCCCCTGATCGCCAGGTGTTGTACATGCAACACTCAGGTAGTTAAGAGGCCTCTGAGTATCCCCTCATATTATGCCACGTTGTTCATGCAAGGGAACACAAAACAATAAGAGGATGGGTGCATTTCCCCAGAGGGGAAGGTGATCATGGAAGCAGTGCTACCTCCTCGCATGGTTGAGGTGCCATTGAAATGTAAGGTCTCTTTGAAATGTGACGGGATGATGGAGACATTGAGGATGTATTCTTCTGGAAACTTAGGATCTATGGTTGCCTAGTCGTCGACTGGCGAGGTCGTAAGTTGGGTTGCTATGGCTTGACCCTTTGTCGACGATTGACTTACATAGTGTAGGTTGAACTCCGTGGTTATTGATTTCCATCAGGCTATCCTGCCACTTTTGTACAAGTTGTTGGTGATAGCCCAGAGTATGTTGCTTTTGAAAACGATGTTGGTTATGCTGCGGAATAGGTAATGCTGCCACTTTTTTAGTGTGAACACTAAGGCTAGGCAGTTCCTCTCCACTTCATTGTATTTTTCCTCGTATGCTATTAGTGCATGGCTTAGGTAATACACTAGTATCTCAAAACTATCATCCCACTTCTAACATAGCAGTGTTGCTATGGATGCATCAAAGGTGGCAAGGTATATGAATAAAGGCTTGTCCCTTTGCGACGGGTGCATCGTTAGGAGGTGCGAGAGCTCCTTCTTCAAGTCATCAAAGGCTTGTTGACACTGGGTTGTCCATTCAAAGTCAACCCCCTTCTTTAAAAGATGTTGCATGGGGTGTAACTTGTCAATCAACTGGGCTATGAACATTCAAATGAATTGTACCCTGCCTTGTAAACCACGTAGCTCCTTAAGGTTTGTGGGAGGCACTAGATTGACGATGGCCTTGACTTTGTTGGGGTCCACCCATATTCCAGCCTTCAATACTACGAACCCTAACATGTGTCTAGTCTTTACTCCAAAGATTCATTTCTTAGGATTGAGACATAAGTCATGCATCTGGCAGCACTTAAGGACTACCCCTAGGTCATGTGGGTGATTGGCTGCCTCCTTAGACCTAACTGCTATATCATCTACGTAATCATTTAATGTTTCTAGGATGTAGTTACTGAAAATGTAGGTCATGATTCACTGGTAGGTTGCTCCAGCATTCTTGAGCTCAAAAGGCATCATGGTATAGCAGAAGGTTCCCCATGGAGTCATGAAGGTTTCCAATAAGTCATGCTCTAGGTTGATGCAGATTTGGTTGTATCCGAAGAAGACATCCATGAAGGATAGCAAAGCATGACCAGCTGTGGTGTCGATGAGTTGATCAATGCTTAGGAGTGGGAAGTTGTCTTTGATCATTGCCTTGTTCAAGTCTTGGAAGTCTATACAAATTCATATCCCTCCTATTTTTCTCAAAACTACAATGATGTTAGACATCCACTTTGAATAGTCGACTATGCAGATGAAACCTGCTCGGTACAACTTAGTGATTTCATCTCTCACGGCTAGTGCGATTTCTGGTTTAATCTTACACGTCTTTTTCTTGACTTCCTTCACGTGTGGGTCTAGGACGATGTTATGCTGAATCAGCTGTAGGTCCAGACTCGGCATGTCATTGTACGACCATGTGAAAACATCGATGTGATCTTGCAAAGTTTTAACTATGCCTTCATGCATTTGTGTCTCTAGGAGGGAGCTAAGTCTTAACATCTTTACCTCCCTTTCTAACATGGTAACGGGTATCTCGACAAGAGGGTCCTCAGTTACATCCTTGGCCTCTAAGTCTAGTGCTTGGACCAGATGCTTGGGCCAATCCGAGGATGCTTCTAAGACTGCTATGTTGCTAGTTGTAGTCAACCCCCAGTTGATTATGTCGGGGTTCAAGTGTCTCGCGAGCTTGCCCTGTGGCCCTACTAACATTAAAGGCATGGAAAGGCTACGATGGATCCCCATATTTATTTCCCGACCTACCATCATAAGATGAAATCTTGGGTAAGGTTCATCAGAGATTGTGTGAAACACAAATCTACAAAGCAACACCGAGATGCGACTTGCTAAGTAAGGCGATGTAAAGATTGAGAGCTTGCTAGTTTAAGGTCGTGGCGGACCGCCAAGGAACAAAAGTATAGAATTGCTAAAGATATGAAAATTGTTGATGTGAATCGCAAAGTTGAGTAACCGTTGATATGTGAATGCCAAACTACTAGTTTAGTGTCATCTCGGATTGCCATATTGCGACATGCAAAATCTTGATATGAAAAATAATAATAAAAAGAAGGAAATTGCGAGTACAAGGGGTATCGAACTGCCAGCACAAGAGTGAAAACATGCGACCGCTAGGAAATGTGATACTACTTATGTAGAAGAGGATGAGGCAACTACTGGTGTAGGAATGTGGTTAGTTTAACATCATCGTGGACTATGGACGTAATATTTAGGGTCTTTTTGGACCCTGAGGAGTGCAACTATGCTAGGCATCGTTAGTTTAAGGTCTTTTTTGGACCCTTAATAGAAAAAAAATATTATTATATTTTTTCTTTATTTCTGGGAAGGCGAATAGTTGGCTTGAAGCATGTCAAGGCTTAAATGTTAATAGTGTTATGATGTCATGGCAAGCATGCTACGCTGCACGGCATGCTCTGCATTAATCGGAAAGAGAAAAAGGTAAGTTTCTCCATCTTGCCCTTGCGGCCATAAATAGGGGTTAAACCTGGGTAATTTTGCTATTTCTATAATAAGAGTGTAGAACCCTCATCAGATCATACAGTGATTTCAGAGAGCAGGGCAATCATGTTAATTGATTAGCGAGGCAAATTTCTAAAGCGAAGGTCGTAAATCTGCAAGTAGGGCCATGGCTCCTAAAACTCATCTAGTGCTTGCTAAGGTTGGGGACGTGAAGAAGGCCCTAAGAAGCATGCCACAAGCGTGCATTCCAACACGAGAGAGCACACCGTTGACCCATTAAGTTTTCATGCCTCCTTTCCTCTTTTCGTTTTGTGCATTTTGCTATTTTCTGCTTTGGTTTTGCACTCTATTTGTTCTGCTATCTATGTTTTTTTTATTGCATTATTCTAGCCTTTGCATTGCCATGGCCTCTTTTTTGGCTGTGGCCGATGTGCAAAGATTTCGCTGTAAGGCCGCTGGGACTGCTACCGCTACGGTTTTCATGCCTGCGGGGCTGGGGCAGTTTAAGTTATTTGACCTTGGCATGTTGCAATGTAAAACCCCTAGGAGAGTTTGGTCATGTGCGATGCGGTATCACGACGTGTGTTTTGTTTGGGCATGTTGCCAATTATTTTACTACTATGCTGAGTTACTTGCATGTTTTTACTATGCTAGGCTTTCACAACTTTGCTATGCTATGTATGGGCAGAGGGTCATGCCATGCTATATTTATGGACTGCTAGACATTGCTATGTTGCACATGTATTACATTTAAGTGTGATGCCAATATTTGCTGATTGCGTTGTGTAGCGCAAGGCCATGGTCTAGGTTGATCGTTTTGGACCTTGGAGGGGTTCTGTGCCATGTGGGCAGACCTATGGCCAACATTCCTCCTCCCCTGATACGTTTGGAAGATCGAGCAATTTGGTTTAGGATAGGGGCACAAGGATTCTTACAATTCCTTCTCAGCCACTTTAGTGTGATTGTTTGGTCTTCCTTAGACGAGGCGCAGGCATCCAGCATAATAGAGGCCATGTTGCCAGGGGTGAATCAGGGCATCCTGAGATACCTTTCCAATGAGGCAACCTTGAGTAGGTAGGAAAGGGGGTCTAGCCAACACTCAATAGGGTTGAGGTGTTTAGCTTGGATTTGGGACATGTCAGAATACCAATGCTATCACACATACAACACATTGTACATCGCACGTCACATGGCGACGTGCTTTCAGAACCCATAGGGGACCATCTATTATGCTGGTGGGTGAGTTTTGCATCTTTTCTTTACTATGTTGTGCAACGCTAGCCATACCTAGCCGAGTTCTGATAGTGTGTGCTTATCACCATGTTCTATATTGATGATGATGGGGTTCATGACTAGCCGAGTGAGTTGGCCATGACACAGATAGCCCTACAGGAATTTGCCTCTGCAAAGAGCCTATGGGTAGGTGTGATTGGTCATTGTAGGGGGGAATACCATTCCTACCTACGCATGCTCGCTGGTTTATACAGTCAGTGTAGGGTGAAGGGTTGGCTGGAGAAGGAGTGAAGGGAACCTTTCAAGCTAGTCACGCTCGAAGCGGTTCTGGTGGTTGAACTCCCGCTATTCCCATCACCATATAGACTAGGTGGGTTAACAGGCAGGTGCCACATGCTCAAGTATTTTCATAATTTTTGCATTTTCTGTATTGCTACGCTAAGTGTGTTTTGTGAACATTATTGTAGGGGCGAAGAATCCTCGTGAGGTGACAGTGGTAACTGCCAAAAGGCAGGGGGAAAACATCTACTTCAAATACGGAAAAGTAGTAGTGAGCCAGAGCTAGTTAGAATGAGGAACCCCAGACTCTTTGCTCAGGAAATTCCAAAGGGCAGGGCTTATGGATTTTTTCATGGCACCAAATTTGGGCATTTCTATTGTCGAGATGCTTTCCTTGGTCAACTCCTTTTCTGGGAAGGCAGACCATTTTCACACATACGTGTAGGGCGTGTGGGTGGTCATTGACATTAATGACCAGCTATTTGCATATTTTTTTGGCATTCCTACTGATGGCACTGACGTAGTGTCAAAGGGCAAGCAAGAGTTGATCCTTCAGAAGCAGCATATCGACAAGTGGTTGAGGCTCACCAAGGAGCGAAAAGGGTTCCCCATGGAAAAGCTTAAGGATGTCCCTACCATGGGGATATACCTGGTCTTTTGTGCCTGTGCATTCCCTCAATTGCTCACCCAAGGGAACGCCCTGGGGCTTGAGCAGGCCTAGGTAATGCGAGAAGTCATGGAGGAAGGGGCCTATTATAACTGGGCTAAGTTCCTATGTAGTGGTTTGTAGGCCAAGATTTTGGGACTTCATGAGCAAATGGAGTCCCGTTCTAACATACACTATGCCTTCTACATAGGTTGTTTGAAGTGCTTCGTGAAATTCCTGGTGGTCTAGGAGGATGGAGTATGGTCCATGCTAGATGGTGACCAGATTCCCAAGCCGTGGATTCAGTAGGTCCTCTAAACTATGCAGACCCAGGATCCTCTGGAAATGGTCAGGGAGTCATTATCTGTAACGACTAAAGGTTTGATAGTTCGTAGTGCTTGTGGCCAGGACAACGTAGGAGAGACATCCCCTATCATAATCGGTAACATGATGCAAGGTGAACGTCTCATAGCTGAGACCATGCCTAAGGATCTATGAAGGAAGAGACCTCCCCCAACCAGGGAAAGCTCTTGTGGAGAGGAGGGATGGAGACTGTGGCTCAAGCTGTGGCGGACGCAACCCCCCATTGGTAAGCATTTTTGTATAATGTTTATTTTTCTATAGTATGTTATTCTATGCCTTGTTAGGCAGTGCATCGTAGCGTGGCATTTGTTTTGAGTTAACATGTTTCAAATTGGTGTATATATGTCCTTTTGTGAGTAGAAAAAGAAGAAGATGAAGAAGAAGGTGACGAGAAAGTGTTGGCCCTTAGGATGGTGGTGATGAATAAAGATGTGGAGGCCCCAGTTTCAGAGGAAAGGGCCTTGGTCAGAAATAATGGAGCTCCTATCTCTAGGGTGGGAGCTCTTGTCATTAGGAAGCCTCTTCCTACCAACAAAGAGGTACTTCCCCAAAATAAAAAAGATACTAGTCTCCTAAAAGGAAAGGCACCAACGCATGAGGGAGGGACTTGCATGGATTTGGCAGGGCCCTCTACCATGGCTACCATGGTCATTTTGCCTCAGCAAGAAGAAAGACCGTAGTTGGGCACCGGTGAGTTTTTGAGACGTTTTCCTCATCATAGTTCGCTTTGTTTGTTGCTGACATGTTTAATCGTGTAACAGGTGTTACTGTTGACACTGCGGGACCTCCTCCATCTCGTACGGAGTCATGGGCTAAAGTCCTTGACAAGCTTGTATTTATTTAGGGACTTGTTGATGACATGATCAAATGTCTTTAGTAGGCGGACCCTCATGTGAGGAAGTAGCAGTATTAATTATCCTTGTGTTGCTACACTGAAATTTTCCAGTTTTTTGATTATGCTATGTTAACGTGATTACTATGCTCTATACATCAAATAGCCTCTCGGCTCAAGTGGGACCTGGCACAACCTATGAAGGTTGGCGTGGTGCCCGCACTCTTGCCTAACGTGATCAAGGTGTCCCATCGTATGTTTAACGAAGCTTATAAGTGTGTCTTGCATTCAGCATGCTCTCTATGGGAATGTAGGCGCATCAACGAGGAGTTGTGGAAACGAGTCCAAAGGGCTGAGGAGAGAGAGGCTAAACTGCTCGCTGACATGGAGATCCTCAGGTCAAGGTTTAGTTTCCTCATAAACTGTAACCCTGACCCTATTGATTTAAAAAGGGCTGTAGATGACTACGCTAGGTTTTGGACTGTCATTCATCAGAACGTTGAATCCACCTGCGAGATAGTCGAATAGTAAAGGCAGATGGACTTGCTAGCCTAGAAGTGCCAAGACATGAAGGACATCAGCACTAAGATCTTCGAATGGGGTAAAACCCAGAGAGACCATAAACATATGTACAAGCTAGAGAATGAGACCCACCGAAAATTGTACAGAGAAGCTGTTGTGGAGGCCTTCACATATGAAATGTTCATGAAGGCCATTGGCACTTCTAAGGCCTATGCTAAGTTTAAAGAGCAAGTGAAGGTCACGAAATCTCCTGATCTAAGGGTGAACCTTCCTATCAAAGAGGCCGCAAATGCCTCCCTTTCCCTGGAACCTCTAAAGTGGAGAACCTTGAAAAGGGAGAAAGTTACAACTACGAATGCTGAGCCTAGTGACAGGCGTTGGATGGAAATTTCTATAGGGGAGATTGGACGTCACCTCAAGCTTGGTCTAGACCAGATACCCCTTGAGATCGATGCAGGCTCCCCTCAGGTTAGACACTTTAATGTTATGCTATAGTTAGCATTTATTGCATTTGTTGCCCTAGCTAACTACTTCATTTTTGGGATACAGGCTCACGACGAAGGTGTGAGACCTGTGTAGGGAGGAAATGAAGAGTCAGCAGGGGGCAACATAGGAGCGAGCGATGCACAAGTAGATGAAGCAGAGGCAAACAACGAAGGCAATGCGAACAGAGATAACCCACGATAGCATGGGACTTTTCTTCTTCTTTTTTTGAAAATTTTGCAAACATTGCCAATGGGCGAAAATTTTGAATGAAATGAGAAACTTCAGAAAGGAAACCGATTTTGTATTAACTTATGTACTATGTAAAGTTTTCATGATCTTGTATGTAGCTTTAGGCAATTCTGGGCCATTACTAGTTTTAGGCCATTTCGGGTCATTGCGTAATAAGTTAAGGCAAAAGGCAACAATGCTAGTTTTAGGCCATTACGGGCCATTGGCATAGCATGCTAGGAGAGTAACATATTGATAAAGTGGAATGCAACGGTGCTAGTTTTAGGCCATTTCGGGCTATTGGCATAGCATGCCAGGAGAGCGAAATGTTGATAAAGTGGAATGCAATAGTGCTAGTTTTAGGCCATTTCGGGCCATAGCGTATCATGCCGAAAGGATGGCATATTGACAAGGCAAAGAAATGATGAATGTGCAAGGATAGTGACTGGGTGGGAAGTCGTAAGGCTACTACGCTATGCGTAGCTACCTCTTGACTTTTCGTGGGTTGATCGGAATGTAAGGTCAAGGCGTTTCGCCAAGGCCCCTACTCATATCACTATCCTTTGCTTGGAAGGGTAACTCAACCCATGTGTTTTCGATTTGAGGGTCGGCTCGTTGGACTAATCCCTTCATTGTATGATTAGTGCATGCATGGATAGGTGCTTCATCTTTAGAGGTTGTAACTTCTGAACCCTGTTCCATGCCTACGTTGCTGATTGCTTGCGTTACCACTACATCGCCATGGATTATCACCTCCCTACCCGCATATGGTAAGTGGATTTTTTGGTGTATAGGTGAGGAGACAATCCTAAGTTGTGCTAACCATAATCTTCCCAAGATCAGGTTAAACCTAGGCATTTCTTCGACCATGATGAACGTTGCATCTGTGGGGAACTAGTCCCCTTCTACGAAGTTTATGTGAATTGTGCCCTTCACCAAGACGCATGCCCTGTTGAAGGACCTCAGACATGATGTTGTTGTTGGTTTGATCTAGTCAACCAATCCTAAATTGTCTATAATAGGAAAGGAAATGACGTTTGTGGCAGCCCGATCATCGACGTGTACCCTTCAGATCCAATGTTTGCCAACCCGAATTATGATGAAGAGAGGCACTGTAGTCACTTGACCCCCTTCGGGATTTTTTTTAATGGCATCGCTACGGAAAGTTAATTGAGGTATTGCAAACTCTATGGCTACAGAGGGAAGTATTACCGAGTGGATCACTCCCTCTTTCGCTAGCATGTTCTCATCGACCAAAATCGTCGTTAACATGTAGACTAGAGCCTCTCGATGAGGTACAGATGTCTTGACTAGGTCGTACAAACTCAATGTAGCATTTTTCTACTTTAGGGCTTGCCCGACCTAGGTGAGGGCATCTAAGAAGTCTTGGTCACCTGCTTATTTGACACTTTTCTCCTCTTCGATTCATCTTAGAAGAAGAATTTCTCAAGGAGAGACAACCTCAGACCTAGGTTCAGATCCTTGGTGGCAAGATAATGCATGTTGTGTAATCATGTCGACCTTCATATTTGGTGACGAAGATGTCAATACGAGGGGCGAAGGCGTGGGCCTGGAGATACCTTTGACGGTACTTCCCTTCGACATCTCATCCACTAAGTAGGCTTCTCACCTTGTGGGGTGAGGAGGTTGTTTAATGATGTTCCACGAGATAGCGGTTGTTGAAGACGCTGGCCCCCTGATGATGAATGGAGCTAGAGGTGTTAACTAACAGGGTCACATGACCTCGCCAATAGGTGATGCATAGGTAGATGCCCATGGTGGGACTTTTAAGATGAAGGACGGCTGCGAGCTCAGACCAACCATTGGTGATGTTAGTGCGCTACGCTGAGGCACATGGATCACAAAAGGCTAGCTGGGTGGCATGGGATCATTGTCAATGCCAATGGCATTGATCACGTAACCAGAATTGTTGGCATTAAGGGGATCTATGTAGACATACATAGATTGATTTTCAGGGTGTACTGGGTTGCTTTCGTCTAGCATCAGCTTCCCTAGATCGATCAATCTTTGGATGTCATTCTACAACGACAGACAATAATCTGTGGTATGACCACATAGTTGGTGGTAGTCACAAAACCTATCTAGCCTGAAATCCCTAGGAACTAGAGGTTCATCGGGTAGGGCCAAAGAGGGATTCTTAAGGAGCTCGCAGTAGCGTCGATGTCTTGCGTTCGCTTCTTCCAACATCCACTTGTGTTGGAGGTATCCCATTGCCAACAGTTGCTTTAGGAGTTCTGAAGGTTTGAGAGGCAGTGAGGTGTATTTCGAATGATCTTTGTGTTCAAAGTTGGGTTTAGTGTATGCAGATGTCTTGGGTGCAGGTGTGGTAGGTTGCGATGTTTGACCCAGTTTGGGTGCAGGGTTAGCTGCAGGTATGGCAGGTTTCTTGTTATTCTTGCTACTGCTACTACTGGGCTTAGGTTTGGCCTTGGTCATCACAGAAGCCACTGTGGTTGTTGGGGCCTTACCCTTGTCCTTTTTTGCATAGGTATTCTTGTAAGCAATGTAGGCTAGGTCTTTACTTGCTTCGGCTACATCTTGTATGCTTTTAGTCTGAGTGAAAGCCTGATTCAGAGAGCATGAAGTGAGGTAATACAATTTGGACTTGATGAAGTCATTTACTGCACCCTTAAAGATAGCTAACAAGTGAGCCTCCACGATGGGCTCGTGAATTTCATTAAGGGTTGCACTCCAACGTTGAATGAACTTTTGGACTGGTTCTAGCGTGTCTTGTTTCACACTCATCAGTTGATCTAGTGTGGTTTCTGGCTTCAAGTTATACTTGAATCATGTCATGAACTAGGTCAAGAGTTCTTCCAAAGTTGAAATGGATGAACGTGGCAACACGCAGTACCAATCTAGAGCTTTCTCGGCTAGGGACATGGTGAAGATGCGAATGATCATATGCGGCCATTGTTGCAATAGCAAATACTCTGACCTGAAAGTGACAAGATGCATGTTGGAATCTCCCTCCCCATAGTACTTTTTG
Organism: Gnetum montanum; assembly: GCA_015680685.1. Taxonomy (NCBI): domain Eukaryota; kingdom Viridiplantae; phylum Streptophyta; class Gnetopsida; order Gnetales; family Gnetaceae; genus Gnetum; species Gnetum montanum. The sequence goes on along the minus strand of MNCI01030420.1, from coordinate 457,492 downwards.
ATGTGTGGGAGAGACATCCCAGGAGGTAATGCTAAAGCAGGGATTGTAGGGCTGATGGGGTCATCCTGATAAAATTCCATGACTTGTACTGTGTCAGACCCAATAGCTTTGAGGCTTTTTATTTCCTCAGTTAGGGTCTAGATGAGTTGAAATACTTGATCTAGACCCAGCGATGTTGTAGATGGCTAGGGGGCTGTAGAGGCAACTCCCACAGGCGGTATGGAGACAATGGCAGGTTGACCCATCGACGCTACTATTGGGGCTACCCCCACTAAAGGTGCTGCTTGCATTGTCCACCACCTGGTGGGTGGCATTGTTGGAGAAGGAACAGCAGGTTGGGCCACCAGATAGACTGTTTGGGTCACTGGTAGGGTAGACCATGGCCCCATGCTAGGATGTACCACTTGCAAGGTTGGGTAGGTCTGGGGGTGAATGTAGTGAGACATCTGCGATAGTTGTAGAATAGACGAAGAGGCCAATGGGGCCCACCATGTGGATGGGCCAAGGCCTATTAGCATGGGTGGAACAGATGCTAGGGTAGGAATTGACATAGAAGTTATATGTGATTGCGAAGTAGGCACAGTATGAATATGTGGTAGGGTAGCCATGATAGGCATGTTATGTACTGCAGGAATGTATTGATGAACAACTTGAGACAGCACGGTTTTTGCGAACACAACTGGGGAATAAGGGTGATGATATGTCGGGAATGTATAATGGCTACCCATTGCAGCTATGGTTGTAGGTTGCTGAAGCATAGGCTTGATGATAAAGGGAGTGGTGACAGACACTGGGTTGGCCCAGAAGGGTTGGGTAGGCAGGATAGGAGCGGGGTTGGCTTGATCTCCTTCATCAGATTAGGAATCGAGTTCCTCCTATTCGTCTTGAAAGGTGTCATCCTAGTTGGACACTGTGTCTTTTTTCTCCCTAAGCCTAGTCAACTGGATTAGTTGATCTAGTAGCCTTTGATACACTTGCGTTAAGAGCATAGAAACGCCGGGGGTCGGAACGAATTCCTTCAAGTTGCAATAAGTGAACTTGAAGCTACGTTTTTCCTTGAGTTCATGTAAATTTAAGGGTAGATTATCCTGCATGCTCGTGTTGCTGGGCTAATCCCTCAGGTTCTCAGTTTTTGATTCTGAGAGACCGGCGTGCTCCTTGCGTTGGATTCAACAGTTGTTTGGCACCAGTAGTGCCTTGAACTACGACGGGAACCTCAACATTGAAGGGGACTTCCACGTTGAAGGCATTGGTAGAGGTAGTTGAAAAATCCATTATTAAGCAAGTATTTATGCAAATGCAAGAAGTGCAGAAGAACAAAAGGACTAAAAAAGCAACAAAAGGTGGCTTTGCATCTTGTTGGATTCCGGAGGAACCATCAAGGTGACCGATTTGTACCACACAAAGCGTAAACAACCACAAAGGGTGTCACATTTATGCCAATGCATGATGAGGTACAGAGCACATGCAAAACTACCATAAGGCAAGTTTAGTTGACAAGCGATCAAGAAGGCTTTATATCTCGTAGGTTCCCAGAGGAATCGTCAAGGCGACTGACCTGCGACTGACCTGCACCACACAAGGCGCAAACAACCACAGAAGGGTGTCACATTTATGCTTGCGTGAGTTAGGGTGCAGAGCATGTGCAAGACTACTGTAAAAGGAAAGGCAAGTTAACTGACCATCGGATGGCTTTCTGTCTCGTAGGGTTTCGGAGGAACTGTCGAGGCGACCGATCTACCCTGTACGATGCGTAAACAACCACAAATGGGTGTCAAGTCTACGCTAATGCGAGCCACGGTGTGGAAGGCTTACAAGACTACCGTAAGACAAGCAAATTAACTAGCAACCAAGTAGGCTTTATGTCTTGCAAGATCCCAGGTGGACCGTCGAGGCTACTGGTCTATACCACACGGGATGGGGTACAGAATGCAGGCAAGACAACCGTAGGATGGGCAAGATAACTAGCAATCAGGTAGGCTTCATGTCTCACAGGATCCTGGGGGACCGTCAAGGTGACCAGTCTATACCACACGAGCTGGGGTGTAGAACGCATGCAAGACAACCATAGAATGAGCTAGTTAACTGGTGATAGGAGGCCTTGTGTTTTGTATGATTCCGATGGACCTGTTTGGGTGACTGATCTGCACCACACAAAGCACAAAAAACTGCAAGAGGGTGTTGCATTTATGCTCATGTGTACTAGGGTGTAGAAGGCTCACAAAACTACCATGATACTTGGAAAAGGCACCAAAAGATCTTCCTTCTAGCGCTAGAAAACTGTAGCAACCGAAAACGTCGACGGTTGGAAAACACCGGGGGTCAATGGACATGATAGTTTCAACCTCGTATTCGTGGGAGGGCTGTGTTGGGTGTGTGCGAACACAGGGTGCCCTGAATGGTCTGGTTGATTAGACAGGGACTTATATCGATGTCAATATAGCCTTTTGCAACATAAATAATGCAAAATGTGAGATAATGCTTGAAAGTAAATAAAATAGAAAATAAATTGTAAAAAATGCAACAGTAACGCGATGTAATGTGTAAAGGTGAATAAAACAAAAAATGATGCAAAACAAGACAACAGACAAGAGATAAAGCAAAGTGTAGTTAGAAACATGATTTACAATTCTCCCTAGATTGTGGTGTACCTTATTACTATGTTGTTGGATCTCATCAAAGTCTAGTCGTTGATATCCATGAAAGTTATTAGAAAGCTATCTTCTTGATTAGCATGATTCATCTTGGACATAATGTGTACTTGATAATGATTCACGATTCTTCCTAGATCATGGCTTGTGATTCACAACTAGATTGTAGTTGATCCTTGATTTTAATTAACTTTAGATTGTGGTATACTCTAATATCAATTGTGACATCCCATTTCCAGATGTAATGGTAAATGTCAAATATACATAACATTTGACATTACGCATGATGAACATGATAGAGAAAATGTAGAAGTAAATGAAAACCAAAACTTTATTAATGTAGAAATGGTGTATTTGGATCATGCTTTAAGGGTTTCTTGGGGTTATATTACTTTAGCATATATTCCTTAGAGACAATCCAACACTACCATCATGATTAGGCCTATACTTGGCTAGAAGAGATGGCTAGTCACCTTCATGTCCTACTTCACCTAACATACATTACTTTCCTTTATCAAATTTACAACTCCATTCTGGCACGACCTTGAATTTCTAGGTATAAATACCTCAAGTCAAGTCCTTAAAGGTTACCTCTAAAGTTATGCCAATTATTACAAACTAACGCCATCTTTATTATGAAAAGATTGTATTTGGGAATAGGAATGTGACAATTAGTATCCAAGAATCCATAAAAGATCCCACCACCATGTTAATGTTAGGAATAGTGTGTTATGCTCCATGTGTTCAATAAGATGAACAAGAAAAAAAGATAAATTTTCACTTTGCCATCACATCAATGAAAAAGATAAATTTATTTTTATTTTATTAAAAATTAATAGGTAGATGTAATTAGAGAATAGTCCCAATTTCTCGTCTCTTGAATTTCTAACCTAATTTTTCATAAAATGGGCTTGTTCCATCATATTCTATTATGGGCCCATCATTTAACTATAAATATATGGAAAAATCATGTTTGTAAGACAAGAAATTGATTCCATTGATGCAAATTAATGCTAAAGAAGGAACATTAAAAATATTATGGAATTTTTTGAATTCATCCCATTACTTTATCATTGTTTTTAATTTATCCTCAATTATCATTCATCAAATTTCAGTCATCAATCCTCATATTAGCAATTCCAAAGTTTATCCCATGATTCCATATCCCATTTATCATCTACAATCCCATTCATAATTTCACAATTAACTCGTTACAAGTTCATTCATCATCAGTTCATCATATTTAGCAATTCTCATTAATCAAAGAAGTTGAACAATCATGTTCAAGGCTACTTTTATATAACAGATTTTAACTAGAAAATGAACTCAAATTAATTTCAAACTTTACAAGTAGGTATATTTTGAAATAGCTTTGTATTAAGCATTCACTTACACTATAACTCTCTTGAATCATAGATATATTCATCTTACAAAATAACAATTTCTATTTTGAACACTAAATAGTTTTATTCCATACCTCTTTTTTAGGCTACATTTGAATGACTAAATAAAATCAAATTCTTTTGAAATATAAAAAGCTTATAAGTTGCAAAATGAGTATTCTAACAAGCCTATGATCAACCCAAAACTCATTTGGATAATGAAGATATTGCAACTACAAAATAGAAAAAAAAGAAGGGTTTTCTTAGTTGGGCCACCCACATCATTTGATATATTGGGTTTCCAACAATCTACCAAATAGAAAATTCTTTCAAATCTTATTACATCCAAAAAAATCTACATTTAACCATCAATCCACCAAAATTCAAATACATCTTTTGCTTAATAACCAAACATTAATTGATAGTTTGACATGTGGTTAATTAAGATTAATCTCTTGCATAGGCATACTTCTTTTGTAAGGTATGGTGAATGATGGAAGACCTAGTCCAATAGTTCATCACTACAAGATATCATTGCATGGCCTAGCATGGTAGGAAGCAAAATTTCCCCACAAGTCATAATTTGTTGACCTAGCATAACAAAAAGTGAATTTTCCCTACAAGGTATTATGGTTGATCCAACATGGTAGAAAGTGAAATTCCCCTACAAGGTATGAATGTGAAAGCCAAATATTTATCCAACTTAGAAGAAAAAAACTACAATGTTAGAGACAACTCTCAAAATAACAAAAATGTGATATTTCCAACACAATAAACTATAAAGAAATTAAAGATCTTCAATGAATTTAGAAATCCTTTAATATCATAAATATGATTAGTTAAGATGATATCGAAGGACATCAATAATTCTGAAACCCTTTGAATCCATGAATACAATAAAAATAAGGTATGATTTAGAATTATCATAAAAACCCTTCATAGATGGGAAAAAAATCAACAAGTTCATAGGTAAGCAAAAATGTCCTTATATGAATCTCTCAAAAATGCAAAAAATAAAAAATGAAAATCAATTTGTGTAATTCATTAGTAAAGGATCATCACCTAGAGGCTTAATGCTCATCCCCTACAAGGTGGAATCCTAGGAGGGATGATGTATGAGTGAAAGCCTAACTTCTTTTGAGTGGCTATGCCTAGGGTCAAACCCAAGAGTTACAACTTGAGAAATGATCTTATAACCACTTCAAGTGGTGGTCCCTTTTTGAAATTAATTAGTAAATATTAAAATTTATATAAGATCTAGCATGCATAAAAGTTTTAATAAATAAAACTTCTAACATATGGTACATAATCGATTAGGTCCAAGGGCTAGTGTTGAATGTTATAAGACAACAATTAAGATTAAATGGATCATAAATTGATGAAATGTCTTCATTGGCTATGTCAATAGGATCCCATTGATGTGACCCTGTCAATGTACAATTTGACCCATTGATGCATACCATCGACGAGGCTTTCTATTTCGCCTATAAATACATGCTCACCAATTGCATTTATAGAATAAGTCTCATAGTTGTAGTGAAGCTCTAGCAATTTTCCAACTTGAAAGAATATTTTTCTAAGTGCTTGCAATAGGAGTCAAAGAGTGTATGTATCTTTATTCAAGAACTATTATACCTTAGCACTATAGTGTATGCAGATATAAAGATGAGCTTTCTAATAAACCTTACAGTACTTTCAAATAAATTAACTATTTTCTTTATGCATTTAATATTTTAAGAAATTTTCTTTAATTCTTTAAGTAATTAAAGTAATTAAGATAGCTAAATTAAGCTAGATTAAGATAGATTATATAGTGATTAATTAATCAAGTAAGTACAACCACTTTAAGCATACATGTAATGCTTAATGTTTGGTAATCTTGTAGTGTTAAATGTGTTCAAAATGTATACAGAAAGTGGAAACAAATGCTTATGTTAGGATTAGTTAAGTGTTAGCTAGTTATTAGATTACATTAGCAATTAAATATCTTCATTCATTACTCTTTATTCTTAGGAAACTTCAAACATAAAACACAAAAAATGATAAAAATCATACATCTCAATTGCACGTAACCATACCTTTGCATTTCAGAAGTGTAATCAGGAAGACAACTATTGCAATAGTTAGTTTCACTTCCTAGAAACTAGTGTACTTAGAAGGCTATAAGTCCATATAACTCGATTGGATTACACATGAATGCTTAGTGATTTTTATGGTTGGGCATAGGGATTACTCATCACTCATCATTAGTACCATTGTTGGGGACTTGTAGTTTGACAAGTGTGCTATTTAGGACATAGTAAATATTATTTAAGATTTTTGGAATGAATCCTAAACTTGCAATCATTTGAAAAATATGAATAATTATTATTATAATTAAAGCACACTAAATTTTTCTTTTAATCCAAAATGTCTTCTTCTCACAGACATGATGAATCAAAACCACTAGTGCCCCAGGAATTCAAAGTGGTGTACACTCATCTAGATGAGTTTCTATCCAAATTCACCTTCATCCTACATTAGGATGAATAGCTATGGTGGAGAGACATGGAGGACAATGTTGTGTTGCAACTTGACCAATTTGTTCCTAGGATGTTGCTCCAAACTCTTAAGAGGTTGGACATACAGGATCTTCACAAAGAGTACATTGTGTAGAATCATGACTATTGAGACTATTGTTCCACAGAAACACAACACAAAAGAGATCAACACTAGAAGAAGCACCATGAAGCTATGAAGGGGAAATGGTCCACTAACCCCTTGTTCTTGCTAAACCAAAAAGATAATGAGGATCCTCCCTTTGGGAATTCTCAACATGAGGATTCTCCACCCCTTGACTCTAGTGAAGGGGGCTTGAACCCAAATTTATAGTCCACTATCAACAATTTGGGTTTAAGAAAAAGTGGGAGTCATGGTAGGGGCTCAGGCAAGCATCATGATGATGATAAAACTAATGATCATGGCTATAAAAAGTGAAGAGGATGTGGTATACACCATGGTGGTGGTAGTCTGCCTCCCTCTTTATCCTCTTCAGCTACATCTTCTTCTTCCTCCTCTAAATCTAGACAATGCTACAAATGATGAAATCATGATGAAGGTGGATAGTGGGACAACATTGATTTCCATGAATGAAGGGATAATATATGAAATCATAGGCATCATCTAAATCATGATGATGATGAACCTTTACTTGCAACTCAAAGCATGCTAAACATTGCAAAGACAATCAAAATTCTAACTTAGCATGTAAAAGATAGCAAAATCAAGAGGTTGGATATGAACAATATCCCTAGATTTGAAGGGAAATATAACTTAGATTTATAGATTCATCTTCAAGTCTTTCATGATGCTTGTGTCTTACAAAAACATCAAGAATGATTGGCAATAACTTAAGGTATTTTCTAGGACACTCACAAAAGAAGCAAAAAGTTGGTACTACTCTTTGGAGCTAGAATCAATTCAAACATGGAGTACGATGCTTGAGCTATTCATTGATAAATATCAAATGTACTCCATAGTGCCCAATTTTAGAAAGCAAATCTAAGGCTAGCAATAAGGAAGACATTAAATTGAATGTAGCCATTGGTAGGTATTATTCCCTTTTTCACAAATGTCTTGGCCATGGTTATTCTCAGTAGGATCACCTTCACCATATCATAGATGGGCTTTGATCAGAAATGAGGAGAATTGATAGTATCTATGCCCAAGGGAGATTGTCAGAACTTTGAGCCCATTGAATTCAAAGGCTAATTGACCAGGTTGCAAAAGAAGAAGGTGAATTGAGGAAATAGAAAAGTTCTTAAGAATATAATCAAGATTTTTCCATTAGAAAGAGGGAAGTCTGATTTTGTGATAGTGAAGGAAAGGCATCACTTGATGAAGTGGTGCAACAAAAACCCTTGCCAATTCAAAACTATGTTTCTAAAATTTTGGCCAAGGTAGATAAAATGTGGAAATATCTAGATGAAAAATCCTAAACCACTCTAAAAATTACAAAAGAATCCAAAGAGTAAGGTAGTAATCGTGATTGCAAGAGAAGAAAGAGAGATAAACGTGCCTACCAAAGGGGTAAGGGCAAAGCTGTTGTAGTAGAAGAGGTTATAGAGTTAAAATTAGATGATCATGGTGGGTGTGAAATCTACCAATATGAACATTCTAAGGGATATTGCCTTGTTGTGTCACACATGCAGAAATCTGGGATGGATGCTCTAAATCCTAAGTTGGAAAGAAGGCAAGCACCCAAAAGATTACCTTATCCTCAAGGAAATCCTAGGAAATTCTACCAACAACAAGCTTATTATCCAAGTGGAGCTCCACCACAACCATATGAGTAGTATCATTAGTGACAACATCCATGGTTGTGGAGGATGCCACCACCTAGGCAACAATACCCTTACACATAGCCTAACCCATATGGGTACTATGTTTAGCAACCCATGTCTCTACATGAATCTTTCAATCATGACTCATTCAAACATCACTACTATCATCCAGACTACTACAAAACTCATTCTTCATATCCTAGATGGGATTTCTCATACCCTTATCATCCTCATCCTTCAGCACATGTTCCTCCTCCCTCAACCCAATTGCTGCCTACTCCATCCATACAAGGTGAGATTTCCACACACTCGCAACAACATAATGCTACCAAGTCTATTAACTTACAATTGGTTCTTCAATTGAGTGGTTTGGAAACTAGATCTCATAAAAGATCAATCTTCCAAATCAATAGTCCTACAAAGCCCTCATCAACTCATGTAGTTCATTGTCCTATGTCTCCTTCATCCTCTGCATTTATTCCTTTCAAGAACCCTTCAAACCAAACACCTCCCAAGATCCACATAGTCATGTTAATCCATGTTGTATCCAATTGGATCAAGGCTAGCAACCTTTCTAGGAAAAGAGCTAATCCTAGAAGTCCCCTCATGTACTTGTAGATTATTGGAAGTGAGTTGTGTAAGGCTCTTCTTGATTTAGGTTTTGGTGTTAATCTAATTTCTCACAAAATGTAAAAAGCTTGGAACTTGCCTCCTCTCATGAAGAGAAACATTTTTTTTAGAATTGGTAGATCAGTTCATCATTGTTCTCTTGGGATTTTTGAAGGACATTGTGACCACTGTCTATGGGTGGTCCTATCTTGCTAATCTTCTAGTGATCAAGGTTGACACCTGCAAGGGCAATTTTCCAATCATCATGGAAAGGGCTTGGTTGAGCATTGTTACACAAATTAGCATCAAAGATCTTTCCCTAAATATTTTCAAGAAAAATTCTTTTAGAAAGATCAAGAAGAAAGGAGTTCCATACATCACATACAAAAATACAAGGTGCAACTATGTGTAGAAGTTATGGTCTATCAAAACCACATTAATCAAAACATGTAGATAGTATGTAGATGAATTTGAAATCTAAAAGTGGCTATACACAGTAGCCACAAAGCATGAGGGCACCTAGTTGTTGATAATTGATCTTGAAAGTAGCACACTTTGCATGGAATTAACTAAGAGTTTAAAATGTGCCTATGTTCAAGGAATGGATGAATTGGAGCAAGTCCATCATCAACTCTCTAATGATGAAACTTATTGGGAAGAGTTGGAAATCCCTGATAATTTTAAACAAGATTCCTTAGAGTTGAAAAATCTACCTACTGGCATGGAGTATGCATTCATAAAAAATGGCAAGCCAGTAATAATCAATGCCAACCTTGCTCTTGAATAGAAAGAGAATCTACTAAATGTAGTTAAAAAATGGCCAAAAATATTTGCTTGGTCATATCCTAAACTCTTTGGGATTGATCCTAGGATATGCTAGCATTACATCTACACTGATCCTTCCATTAAGCTAAAGAGGTAGCCACAATGATGGCTGAACCCCAAATTGATGTAAATGNGCTAAAGAGGTAGCCACAATGATGGCTGAACCCCAAATTGATGTAAATCATCAAAGAGGAAATTGAACAACTCCTCAATGCGAGGTTCATTTATCTAATTAAGGATAGTGAGTGGGTGATCCCACTTGTAATTATGCCAAAGAAAGATGGCAAGTGGAAGGTGTGTATTGATTTTAGGCTATTGAACATGGCAACATTCAAAGATCATTTTCCATTTTCATTCATGGACCAGGTGTTGAATACTATCTCTAGGCATTTATATTATAGCTTTTTGGATGGTTATAGTGGCTATAACTAGATTCAAATTATGCCAAAGGATCAGGCCAAAACAACATTCACAAGTCCCTAGGGGAATTTTGCATATAAAAAGATGCCTTTTGGTCTATGCAATATCCTTGCAACCTTCCAACACCTTGTCTTGAGTATTTTTCAATAACAGATTGATAGCAGGGTGAAAGTCTTCATGGATGACTTCTCCACCTATGGCACTACATTTGAGAAAGCCCTGGACCACCTTGAGCAAGTGCTTAAAACATGCGTGGAGACTAATCTTCAGCTTAATTAGTAGAAGAGCCATTTGATGGTCTAGGAGGGTATTATGTTGGGGCTTAGAATCTCACCAATAGGAATTGAAGCGGACCTTGAAAATATTAGGGTCACCTAAGGAATAACTTGCCAAGTGAGAATCATTAAAGATACCTAGTCATTTCTTAAACACATTGGCTACTACTGGTGATTCATAAAAATTTTCTTTAAGATTGCTAAACTATTGGTCGAGCTTACAAAGAAGGATGTTTCATTCATATGGACTAAAGAATGTGAAAAGGAATTCTAGAAGCTTAAGGAGAAGCTTGTAGAAACTCTAATTCTACAAGCATCTAATTGGTTTTGTTTATTTTACATCATGATGGATGCATCAAACTATGCCTTAGAAGTTATGCTTACATAGTTAAATGATTAGAAATATCCTTATCACACCCACAACACAAGTTGAAACATTGTGGGTGCACAACTTAACTACACCACAATAGAAAAAGGGTTGATGATAGTGGTGTATGCTTTGGAGAAGTTCAAGCACTATGTGCTTGGATGCAAAGTGTTTTTGTACATTGATCATCGTGCCATTCACTTCCTCATGAATAAGCAGATGATGAGCTTAAGTATCATACAATGGCTAGTGATCTTATAGGAGTTTGACCTTAAAATGGTATATCAAAAAGAAACTAAGAACATGATCACTGATTGATTTTCTGGGTTATGATGGAATAATAAAAAGGAGCAAATTTCACTTTCTAATCAAGTTTCTAATGAACTTCTCTTTGCTAGTGTAATAAATGAATATGTGCCCACTCAACCTAAGTGGTATAATGACATCCTCACTTATCTTCTTAATCAAGAGATGCCACAAGACTTGAACCACTGAAAGAAATAATAGTTTCTTCATAAGGCAAAATGCTTAATTGAAATCAATGGACACATTTACAATATGTGCATTGATGGCCTAGTTCATTGGTATGTCCCTAATGTCAATAAACTATGCATTCTTGAAGATGCTCATGAGGGTCCTTGTGGGGCCCACTATGCAAGGAGATGCATAGCCATTAAGATCTTGATAGCAAGGTATTACTAGCCAACAATCTTTACCAATTCTTTTACTCTTATGAATGTTTTCAACAAGACAGTGGGATTACTGCACGAATGGAAGGACCTCGACAGTGGTTTTAGTCACTGGAACCCTTTAACATCTAGGGCATAGACTTCATGGATCCTATCACATCCATGTAAAATGGAAAGGCATACATAATAATCACTATTAACTATTATACCAAATAGGTGGAAACAGTAGCCATCACCAACTATACATCATCTATTATTACTTGGTTTGTATAAAAAAATGTTGTAAATAGTTTTGAAGTGCCATGTGTACTAATTTCTAACAATGGTACTCATTTTATAGGCACTACCTTTCACAAGCTCATGCAACACTTGGGGTCAAACATAAATTAACAACACCCTACCAGCCCCAAGCCAATGATTAAGTAGAGGTTACCAAGAGGGAAATCTTTAAAATCCTTATGAGAATAATTAGCAAATATAAGAGAGACTGGAGTACAAAATTTAATGATGCCCTCTAGGCATACTACTCAACATGGAAACTCCCTATAGGCTACTCTCCCTATGAGCTAATGTATAGGAAATTACCAATTCATTTAATTCAATCCAAGCTTTGTATACTTTTAATAGCTTGTGACCTTGATCTTGACCTTAGCTTAGCACAACAAGAAAGATTGATCATCCTTAATGTGCTAGATGGAAATCAATTGGTAGCCCTATCCTTAAATGAAGTGCACAAAACATTCAATAAAAAGCACCATGACCTTAGAATAAGAAAAGTCAAATTTCAACCTAGAGATAAGGTCCTTTACTAGAACCCCACACATGTTCCACAATGAACTAAGTTTCAAACATTGTGGGAAGGGCCTTATATCATTTATAAAACCTTTCCTTTTGGGATCATGTTGATCTATAGACTTGAGGGCCCAAACAAAAAACAACTAGTCAACATGCAACAAGTTAAACATTTCCATGGGCCTAAGGAAGCTAGTACAAGCAACACCTCATTGGATGGATAGCCTCACTTAATCTTTTTGATGCCCTTTATTCAACTTAGTCATGGGGGAGATTTCAATCCATGCTAATCACGTAAGTGGCTCTTTAGTTTTTCTACTTTTTTTTTTTATAATTTCTTGTTTTGCACTTTCTTTGTTTTTATACCTTTTTGTTTTATACTTTGTTATCTTTCCAATTTTTGTTTTATAACATTGTTTCTATGTGTTAACTTTCTTGAATATTTTACAATTTATTTTAGATTTTACTTTATTTTGGAATATATTTTTCTTCTTGTGTACAAATAAAGTGCTTTGTTGCCAATAGAACACAGTGATGTTGTAGCTATTTGCTAATGGTAATTTGTACTTAATATTTTTGATTACTAATGTTTGGTTTCTATTTTTTAATTTTGATGACTAATGACTAAGACAATTTATTTTTTCTAGAATAGGCAATGAGTCCACATCTTCCACCCATTCACAAACTCTATGGTCTTCTTGGTTTTAGAAGTATGAGGTCCCTTTTCCTCAATGAAACTCTAATGAACTTGTGACCCTGGTAGTTTCCAAACTTGGGAAATATTTAAAGGGTTACAAAGGGTGTGACTTCAAGGGGACTCAATGCTCTATGTACCTCTCTACTTAAAGGGTTACAAAGGGTGTGACTTCAAGGGGACTTCAAGTGTGATTTCATACCATTCCATGTTGACCAATAGTAAGAAGCTAATAAGTCTTTGCCTGGTGTGGTTCTATTCCAAAAAATCCATAAAAACATAAAATCAAAAAAAAAAAAAAACCATGATGGGAATTCAAAGCACATCCCTTAGACAAAATAATGGGCTAGAAGCATTGGTTATGTGACTAGAAAGATATGTTACCCATGCCTAAAGGTCCCCTCTAACTAAGGCTTTTTCTCACTTCCTACTTCTCTTTTCTTCTCTAATAAGAAATGGTGATTGATCTGTGGGAGCATTATTGTGTCTTGAGGGGATGGTTTGGTCGTAGAGTGGTGATGTGAAGTCACTCAAAGTGGTTGGTTTTGATCAAGGCTATGGATGGATTTTATTGGGTCATTTAACTATAAGATCCACAAGGGACTTCAGGTGGCCATGATTAGGAACCTCATTCCATCTTTTCTTTCATCCATCTATGATTTTCATAATTCACCTCATTGTTGTTTCCATGTTTTTTTTTGATGTCTTAGTTTGATGTGTGAAAATTCTTAGGTAGATTCTTGGATTTGGTCCTTAACTTTTCATAACTATTAATCAATTTTGGGGACCATGGAATTCTTAGGTGAGGTTATGCAAGGGAAAAAATGGTATAACCCTATTATGGGAAGGACCCACTTGCATATCTCTTGGTTGGATTATTTAAGTTCCTTATCCTTAGGCATTTTGACAATTAAATCTTTCATGTGCCCCATCGATGCATCAAACTATGTGTTCCTTAAGGCATTTTTCTTTAAAATTTCAGTCTTCAATCAACTTCTCTAATTTTGTGAATTTCTAAGCCCTCTTCTAGCATTTTATCATGTTCATGGATTTTCTAGCTCTCTATAGACACAAATCGCATAAGAAAACTCTTTGTGCTTTTCAAGATATTCAAAGTGAAAAATTTTGGGAATAGCCTCCATAGATGGGTACCCATCAATGGAGCCCATGCATAAACAAGACCCCATATACAAGATCCCATCAACACAAGAGTCCACTCACCTATAACTAGGCATGAATACTTAGTAATTTTTCACATTTGCTCATAAATGGGAGGGGAAGTTTTGAATTTTTTAGAGCCCAAAACATTCCAAGAGTCATATCTTCCTAATCGTTTGTCTGATTCTCTTCATTCTTCAACCTTGTAGCTACTAGAGGTAAGCTATTTGTTATGAGGGCCACAAACCTTAGGTTTTTAATGAAAAATTTTTAGAAAAATTTCTAACTCCCACAAAGGTTTAATAAGAAATCAACAATTAAAACATCAAATTATGAGAGTTAAAACTTTCCAACAAGATTTGGTAACATTCTAAGTTTAAAATCATCAAAATAATGATAAAATAATCAATCTTTCATGGTCCAAATTAGCCTAAGTGTAATTGCCCAATGAGAAAGGTCCTTAAATGTTATAAGTTACACATTGAATGCTAATCCTTGGTTATGTTGTGACCATAGATGGCACCTATGGGAAAGCATGCATAAGAAGGAGGACCATCACAACCAAGGAACAAATGACCATGAATAGGAAGGGGCCAAGAGTAGCCTTACAAATAAATAAAGACCCATGCCATAGGACCTCTTTGGGAGGATCCCAAAGTGGAATTTTTCCAACAAATTCTTGAAGAATTTACTGCAACATAACAGGCTCACCAAGATGAGGTACTAGAACCTAGAACAAACCTTGAGGTTACCTTGACAAAAGCCTGCCTTAGGCAAATTGTGAATAAGGAGCTTCAAAAATACCTACTTAAAGAATTGAACTTTGGACCTTTCTTGGAGTTTGCACCTCCAGAAGTTAAAACTCAATTGCAAAACTCTTCCATGTGGCCCACAATCACTTCCAATGGGGAGTGCTACATGGGAAAGATATACATATTCTAGAATAATTAGCAAGCTAGTTCAACAATTAAAATCATGGACATTTTAGTGTCCTACTCAGTGAAAGCCATTGCAAAGGCTCTTGGGTTACCAGAAATTAGGACAAACCTTACTGAAATCCCCATGTAGGTAGATCCTAGTGTCAAGAACGAATGGACACAGTAGTGTTATGGAATCAATCATAAGAAGTTTGATGTGATCACTATGAAAAAACATGCATATTTTAAGATCATGGCCTTTTACTTCAACCCAATAGTGAGTCCAAGCAATATCACAACCTTCTTTGCTCATTTGTTTGCTACACTAAGAAGTAGATTCCTAGTCAACCTTCCATATCTTATCTATCTTGAGATAGAAAATCAATTTAAAGAAAATGAATGTGGAAGAAAGGCACTCCTCTTCCCATGCATTATCTAGAAATTATGCAGGAGGGAAGCCATAACCTGTTATAGAAATGATGTTGTTTGACATGCTCTATTTGCTTCTTGGGTGGAGATGATGAAGGATAAGGTGCTTACCAAGATCATCCAAGGAGAAGAGTAGCAACCACCACCTCCACCACCCACTCACAAAATAACTTTGGAGGCCTTTGCTACCCTTGAGTGCAAGCATGAGATTGGAGAGAAGCTCTTACAAGAGTAGGAACAATGAGTAGGAACAAGTGATGGTGATTTATCTGTGTATTGCCCAATGATGAGTCACCTCAATGAAGTGGCTTAAACAATCAACGAGATGGAGGAAGGTGGGCCAATTTTCTTAGCCCAAAGAATGTAGCTATTTAAAAGATCAAATCCTAATGCCTAAGAGATAATGATATCTCTCTCTTAGTAATAGAAATTCCTAGAAATATTTGGTAATGTCACTACTTTTTTAGTGTGTTCAGAGGAAGGAAAAGGGGCAACTATCGTGGTGATGCAACACCATGGGTAGGATATAGAAATGAAGGTAGTTGTTGATAGAATTGTGAAGGCATTAAATGCATCTACAACATTTGTATCATACATTTATGCACTTAGATATGTGTAGACATCTACAGGAATAGTTAGTGGTAGATTGAGTGCAACCCAGCACAAGGAGTTGCTAGACCAATTGGTGGGAACTAGGCAACTGATTTTGGATGTCTTTGACCTTCTAGATACAATCACTATAACCCAGTCAGAGTTGCTAGAAGTAAGGGGCAAGTGCATTATATTGGAGGGACAACTCGAAATAGCCCAAGCACAAAACCAATTCTTGGCTATGGAGGTCATTGAATTAAGAGCCCATTTTACTGATCCCATGTTTCTTAACCCTACACTGACAAGGGATGAAGCCTTCAAGTAGCTTAAAGATAAGATCAAAAATGTTGAAAATGAGAAGGAGATTATTGTCTTTAACTAGTCCATGGCCAAGGCCAAAATGTACACCATTTAGAAGAACTTGGTCTAGATGCATCATGAGAATGTAATGTTGACCATAGAAAATCATTGCCGATGTAATGTTGATGTGTAGAAGAAAATGATGCTAGATCTTATCTATCAACAACAAAAGTAGCTAGCTAGAGTAAATAATAAATTGAGGAGATTGGTAGTAGAAAATTGAAATCTATCCATGGAGGAAGTCTAAGCCCTTCACCAAAAATCTATGATAGAGATAGCCACCTAGAAAATGAGCCTCTCAAATTTGAGAGAGTCAAAACTCACTATAGAGATTAGGTCAATCTACAGAAAGAAATCAATTAGAAACAAGTCTAGGTGATGAAAGAAAAAGTTAATGAGGCCTTCCAATAGCTCAAGGAAGGAAGTGATGTCTTGCAAGTAGTCTTTGATAGCTCAATGACTACAACAAAATAAAGATTCACATGAAAGAGCTATAGATTGAGGAGATGACAGAGTACATGAAGCTTGCTAATCTTCATTATGAAAATATGGCAATGCTAACTAATAGAAGGCAATAGTCTGAATTGGAGAAACAAGTGGCTAGTTTGTACTTGTTGTATGAAGCAATGTTCAAGCATCACAAGGACACCAAGGAAAAGTTTGAGATTGTTAACACTAAACTCAAGGTTCTCAAGGAAAAGTTCAAAAATCAATGATCAACTACTAAGAACCTAGCCAAGACAATGAACGACTACCATGAGCTGTAGAATGTAATCAAGGTGTTTGATGTTGAACACAAATTTTTTGATGCTTGGTTTGTCAACATGAAGAAGTTATTCTTGGTAATGCCCTATCTCTAGGATGTTCCCACTTTGGGCCACATTCGAGATGTTATGTGGGCTATGAATGATCTCAAGAAAAAGGAGGAGAAGATGAAGGCACTTAGACACCTTTCATCTTCCATCAAAATTTGCAACTACCAGGACAACCATAGCCACCTCAATCACCATGTGCACCCAAAGTAGAAGAAGGTCCTTCAGATCCTTAAGAGCCTTAACCACCTTGAACATTTGATCTTCTCCAACATCATCACATCTTCTAAGGAATTATATTTGTCAATTTTGTCCTAATTTTTAGTATTTTGGTCCTAAATACCAAAATTTTGTAATCATTGTAAAACCATACACTTTGGGCACTTAGCTTTTGTTATGTAGTTTGTGTGTTTGTTTTGTATGTCAATAATTCCCATACCTTTCCAAATGTTATAAAGATCATAAGAACAATTTTTCATTCAATTGTGGGGGTATGATGAAGCATCTTGATTGGCTACATTGATGGGATGCCGTTGATGCAACCTTGACGGGATGCCATTGATGTGATCCTGTTGACATAGGGTCTGACCCCTTTCATGCACCTATCAACAAGGCTTCTTGTTTCACCTATAAATATGCATTCACCAATCACATTTATTGAATTACTTTCATAGTTGTAGTGAAGCTCTAGCAGTTTTTCCACTTGAAAGTTAGAATATTTTTCTAAGTGCCCAAAATAGGAGTTAAAGAGTGTATGGATCTTTATTTGAGCACTGTTGTACCTAAGCACTGCAGTGTGTGCAGAAATAAAGAAAAGCTTTCTGATAAACCTTGAAGCACTTTGAAATAGATTAATTATTTTCTTTATGCATTTAATATTTTAAATAATTTCCTTTAATGCTTTAATTAATTAAAGTAATTAAGTTAAGCTAGATTAAGATATATTAAATCACTTTGAGCATAGGTGTAATGCTTGGTAATCCTAGTAATGCTTAACATTTGGTAGCCTAGTAGTGTTAAACGTGTTCAAAATGTATACGACAAGTGGGAATGAGTGCTTATGATAGGATTAGTTAAGTGTTAGGTAGCTAGTAGATTACATTAGCAATTAAATATCTTTAGCCATTACTCTTTATTCTTAGGCAACTTAGAACATAAAATATAAAAAATAATAAAAATAATATGCCTCAATTGCACTTAACCATACCTTTGCATTTCATAGGTGTAATTGGAAAGACAATGATTGCAATAGTTGGTTTCACTTCCTAGAGACCAATGTACTTATAAGGCTATAAGTCCATAGAAATCGATTGGATCGTGCATGAACGATTAGTAATTCATATGGTTGGGTGTATGCTCTACTCATCGCTCATCATAAATAAATACTAATAAAATTAAAAAGGACATTTTATAATACAACAATTAAGCTTACTATCTTATATAGTGTTAAATGTTAGATAGTACAAAAGAGGCATGAACAATAGAACAATGTGGAAAAACTATGAATGCTTTGATAGATGGATGCTGAATATTACTAGAGGATATAAACTATGTAATACAAACATCAAAGGAAGACTTGGAGCAGATTCTATTTCAAACAAGCTACAAGAATAATGGCTTAAATGGTTTGGACATGTGCAAAGATGATTAGACAATGATCCTATAAGCAATGGTTGCTATATCATTGTTTCAGAAAAGCTACCAAAAGGAAGACCAAAGAAGATATGAAAAAAATGATTAAATATGATTTGAAGAAACTACAAATAAACAAATATCTAGCTCTTCATACAGGTGAATGACAAACAAAAACTCATGTAGTAAACTCCATTTTGCTATGACAAGGCTAAGATGATGATGATAATGATGATAAGGTATCAAACTTAGTGGTAATAGTCTTAGCATAGAAACCCTAAGTCAAAGGTTTAATTTTCAATTTTTTAATTACTTTCTTACCTTGTTTCTTATATCCACTTGTGACTCTTTAATTTGCAGTGCCACATTTACTTCTCTAAGAACCTTATGGATTTTTGGAAGCTTAATTGTTTATTGTTCTTAATCAATCATATATAATAAAAAAATTTAAAATAGAGATTGTATTTTGTGCCTAGAAATATAGAATTGATAATTTTACAATATTAATTTTTCTTATTTTTAAGGTAATTTATTAAATACAATTTTTAAAAAGGTTCTCCATTTTTAGCCATTGCATTTTTTCAATATTTACAAAGGACAATCGTTGTTTCCTAATTATTATGGTCATGGTAACAAATCATTGGTACTAGGTTCAATGCCTAGTAGTAACATTCTTCACTGTATTCTATTGAAGTCTATGCCATCTTAGCAACTCCACTAAAGAAATGTTACTTTGTTGTAGATTGCATATTCTCTTAATGGAATATTTTCAAAACTTAAAACATGTATTTGAAAGTCTATGCCATGTGGAATTATTGAAATTTTCAAAAGTTAAAACATGTATTTGAAAGTCTATGTTGTGTGGAATTGTTAAAAATTTGCTATAGTTTCACATTCTCTAAGGGTTTGTATGCAAGATTTTTAAAGTGAACCCAAATATGGAAGTCTATTATGCCATCTCCAAAAGGGTATTGCTGATAACTTCTTCTTGTTATTGTAAGTCTATGTCATCTCCCATGTGGAATTAAAGCTTAATCACTTTAACAATACCTTTGTCGTAATGTTGTTGTGAGTCGTATCATTAATAATGATAGTGAGTTAATGTGCATCCCTCGTACATGGTAAAACTTAAAATGATTTTGAAAATTGAAAGTTTGACATACCCGAAATTATTTAAAATTTTAATTATCTTTTCAGTAAACAAGAAAAAATTAAAATTAAATGAAAAACGTTTTTTGATAGGAAATAATATTGCTGATATGATAAATTTATTAAATATTAAAATATAAGTATCAATAATTAGAAACTATAATATCTATAGATAATGGATTGTTATATATTGTTAATTATTAAATATCTTA
>MNCI01030420.1:418017-436463 GCA_015680685.1 Gnetum montanum | reverse complement strand
TAAATAGTTGTGATAGCCAACAATGATCTTATGGATGTTAATTTTACTATTGGAGAGAAGATTTCATCATAATCCATTCCCTTTCTTTGAGAAAATCCTTTAGCTACAAGTTGTGCTTTACATTGATTCCTAAATTTTATTCTATACACCCATTTATTTCCAATGGGTTTTCTCTCTAATGGAAGCTCACTTAATTTCTAAGTTTTATTTTTGTGAATTGATGACATTTCAACATCTATTGCATATTTCCACTTTGCATTTTGCATAGATAAACATGCCTCATCATATGTTGATTGATCATTATTTTCAGTAAATTGGACATATTCTTCTAGATGTGAAGGTAATCTTCATATACGTGTTGAACATCTTAAATGATCCTATTCAATTTGTTGTTCACTTAAACTATATTCTCCCTCTTCATGTGGTGTATCTTCATCTATCATGCTATCACCATCCTATTCACTAGGGGCAATATCCAAAATCGAGGAAGGATGGTCCTAAGAAATTTTATTATTAATTTCAACAAGAACATACATAGGAGTTACATCATTTGAAGGAGTTTTACTATTTGAAGATTCCTCCTTCATAGATCCACATTTTTCTCTAAAGATGACATCTCAACTATAAATAACCCTTTTAGTTTATGGGTTATACAACTTATAAGCTTTGACACCATGTCCATAGCCAACAAAAATACATTTGACAAACTTAGAGTCTAATTTGGACCTATTAGATTTTGAAGCATTTACATAGGCTTCACAACTAGTAATCTTCAAATAGTTTAAATTAATGGACCTACCACTCCAAACTTCCTCTAGAATTTTTTCATCAAGAGCTAATGAAGGAGATCTATTGATAAGATAACATGCAGTTATTACTGCTTCATCCCAAAAATGCTTGGCAAGATTAGATTCACTATGCATACATCTGGCATGTTTCATCAATATTTGATTGAAGTGCTTTGCTACTCCATTTTTTTGGGAGTCCCTAGAATAGTATTTTACCTTTGAATGCCTTGTTCTTTATAAAAAACATTAAATTCATTTAAGAAAAACTCACTAGCATTGTCAGTTCTTAGAATTTTTTATTTTTTTCCTAAATAATTCTCAACAAGAGCTTTGAATTCTATGAATTTTTCAAATACTTCAAATTGATGTTTTAATAAATAGATTCAACTCTTTCTAGAATAATCATCAATAAAAGAAACATAAGAGAACTTGTTTTAATTGGTTCACATACATCACCATGTATTAGTTCTAATATCTGAAGAGATTTAACATTACTTCTTTGAAAAATATGACACCTCTATTTACCATGTAGACAATGATGATAAAAATCCAAGGAATCTTTTGAAAGCTTAAATTTACCTTGCTTGTAAAGTTTCTTGAGTCCTTTTTCACCAAGATGTCCTATTTGTTTATGCCACAAATCAATACTTGAATATAAATCAATAGTTGAAAATGCACTTAATGTTTGCTTTAATGTATTACCTTCTAATTTATACAACTTGCTTGATTTAATTCCATAAGAAAAAAGATATGAATCATGTAGTATTGAACATTTTCCACCTTCAAAGATAATAGTTATTCCTACATCATCCAATTCACTTATAGATCAAAGATTTTTAGTAAGTGTTGGAACATGATGTACATTGGGAATCCATTTAACTACTCCATTTTAAAACTAAATCTTTACCTTTCCATAACCTATAACTTTGCATAAACCATCATTACCCAATCTTACCATTCCAAGATCAGATGATGTATACTCACTAAACCAATCAACATGTGGAGTGTAGTGATGAGATGTACCTAAGTCCACATACCATGAATACATATTAGCATTATTAGAAGATGAGATAACCCACAAATCTCCCTCTCAAGCAGGAGGGGCTTGATCACTTGTTGATATACTACTCTCTTTTTCCTTTTTCAGAGTAGCTTTACAATATTTCTTTACATGACCAACTTTACCATAATTCCAACATTTATCTGGTCTCTTTACAAATTTTTGAGGCTTATTCTTAAATTGAGGCCTCTTAACAAACTTTGTCTTTACATAATTTTTCATAAATAATACATCATTTTGAGAAGTAGAATTTTTCCTTCTTACTTCATTAGAAAACAATTAAGCAACAATATTATCAAAAATAAAGTTAGTAGATGTATTGCTTACAACCATCACAAATGTCTCCGATGAATCTAGAAATGTGCTAAGAAGTGTGATCCATTGATCTTCCTCATCCATTTTCACCCCCATAGGTTGCAATTGATAGACCAGTGTATTAAATACATTCAAGTGTTCTATAATGGTAGTACCTTCAACCATTTTACAATCATACAATTGTTTGTTCAACAACAACTATTGGTTAGGGACTTTGTTTGATACAAAGTTTGCAATTTATCTCATAAATCTTTAGCAAAATAAACATTGGAAACATTAAGCAATACTAAATCTGAAAGACATAAATGAATTATACTTATCAACTTTAGGTTCAAATTTTTCCACTCTTCATCAAACATCTTGTTTGGCTTTACTCCTGAAATTGCACTGTGCTAGTCCTTTTCAACAAGGAGAGCCTCCATCTTGATCTTCCATAATTCATAGTTGGACCCGTTAAACTCTTTCAATCTCAATTTTGGATAGAGAGTTGGTCATGATTTTTTCCTATAGTTACTTCATAAAATAATAGTGGTGCATGGAACTTGGCTTCGATACCAATTTTTATTCCCAGTTGCTTGCACCAATATAATATTAAATTTAAAGAAAACTACAAAAAAATAAAAAAAGACATCGAGTTACCTTGGAAAAAAACTTCAAGGTGAAAAACCCTAGTAGAAAATTGGCTCTTGAATTGTTAGTAGCATAGCTTTAGAGGATTGAAAATCAAGGAGAATTTACAAAGAAAGGGAGATGACTCTCAAGCTTATGCTTTAAAAGAATTTGGTGCTTTGGATGCTCCCTTTGAGGTCCTTATATATTGTCATGGATTCCAAAATTAAAATGGACATAAGGTAGTTTATTTTGGTGGGGATAGGTATGAGACCAAATATAACATAGATATGAATTAAAATATAACAAGGTAAGGTAGAAATATCTAGAGAAAATCAAGATAGATTTTCCATCATCCACCTTACAAATATCTCCTCTAAGGCAACACAACTCGTACTTTAAGAAAAGCACTATTTTGAAAATTAAGCTTGGCATTCTGGGTGGTCTTTTATTGCTAGTTGTTGTAGGCATCTTGTTCATTTTCAAAAGAATTAAAAAACCCAAAGGGAAAATTCCAACCATAAGTGAAAAATTCTTAAAGATATCTATGGAAGAACTTCAAACGACCATAGACAATTTCAGTGCTTCAAACTTCCTAGGCAAAGGCAAATAAGAAAGTTCTATAGAGGTGTCTTAAGTTTTGGAATGGTTGTTTCTATAAAATGTTTCTCTTCTGCAAACCATAGTGAAACTGATAAAAGGTTCTAAAAGGAATTTCAAGCATTGGGGAAAGTAAGACATTGCAACATTTTAAAGATTATTACTATGGTTTGGTCTAATGCATTAAAAGCCCTAGTAATATCTTTCATTGTTAATGACAATCTTTATTCTCTTCTTTATAACAAAGAAGATGTTTAGTTGGCATGTTTAAAATGACCTATGAGAATTGAAGTATTAACAAAGTTAGCCAAAGGACTTGGCTATTTGCATCATGATTATGATTTTTAGATGATCCATTGTAACATCAAACAAGAGGAAGCATTGTTTGATGAAGATATGATTATTAAGATATCTAATTTTGGAATATCTTGCCTTATTAGTAACCATTTTGATGGTCCAACAACATCCTCCTCTCTTGAAGGCTCTGTTGGCTATATTGCTCTAGGTATTCCTTTTTCATTTTCAAACTTCTTTAATTTCCTTTTTTCTTATAATGAAAAGTTGCATTACTCAGGAATGTATATAGTGTATGGAACTAGGTAGAGAATATCTATTAAAGGTGATGTATATAGCTTCATTGTGGTTACTTTGGAAGTTATCACAAGATTGAGCCTTACACATGAAATGTTTTTAGGAGATCTCACCTTGCCATTGTGGATCTTCATGGCTTTGAAATAGAAAGCTGGTGAAGGAAGAAGAGGGATTAAGTGTATTTTTTTTAGCTTCAATATCAAATATTTGATATTGGATCCCTGATATTGGATACCCAATATTAAGGACCAAGAAGCGATGTCAGATATTTGATATCGTGAGATGTTTACTGGCCTATAAATATAACACTTGCAATTTTTCTTCCCCAAAGTTAGAATATTTTCCCAAGTTCTCACAATAGGAGTCATTGAGTGTACAGACCTTTATTTAAGCACTATTGTACCTGAGCAGGGCAATGTCTATTGCAATAAAGATGAGCTTTCTAATAAACCTTGCAGCACTTGGGCTAGGTTAAATATTTTCTTCATACATTCAATGTTTTATGCAATTTCCTTTAATGCTTTAAGTAATTAAGCTAAACTAATTTAGATTAAATAGAAATTAATTAAGCACATAACTACAATCACTTCAAGTAATGCATGACGCTTGGGAATCCTAGTAATGCTTAACATTTGCTAACCCAACAACGTTATACATGTTCAGGATGTGTATGGAAAGTGGGACTAGATGCTTATGTTAGGATTAGTTAGACATTAGTTAGTTAGATTAAATTAGCAATTAAATTACTTCATTTCTTTCATCCTTTATTTTAAGCACCCAAAACATAAAATATAAAAATAATAAAAATCATATGCCTCGATTACACTTAATCATACCTTTGCATATCACAAGTGTAATTGGGAAGACAACGAATGACTAATAAGGCAAGTTCACTTCCTAGAGGCTAGTGTATCAGAAGACAAAGGGTCCATGGAATTTGACTAGCTCACACTTGAATGTTTAGTGATTCATATGGTTGAGCATAGGGGTATTGATCACGCATCATTGGTATCATTGCTAGGAACTCTTTTTGTTTGAAATATGTGCTATCTAGGCATAGTGAAAATCATTAACATCATTGGATAAACCCTAAGGTCAAAATAATCCTAAAAATAAATATATAAATTTGAGCACACTGATATCTTATTCTAATTGCAAAATGTCTTCTTCTCATAAGTACAATGATACTAAACCATTAGTGCCTCAAGAATGCAGGGTGGCATATACTCATCTAAATGAGTATGTGCCTAACTTCACCTTCATCTTTCATCAAGATGAACAACTATGGTGGTGAGATGTGGAGGGCAACATTGTAATGCATCCTAATTGTTCTATGCCTTGGATGCTACTCCAAACTCTTAAGAGGTTGGGCATCCAAGATATTCAAGAAGAGTATATTGTGCATGACCATGACTACCGAGACTACTATCCCACTGAAGCACAACATAGGAGAGATTGATACTAGGAGAAGCACCATGAGGATTTGAATGGAAAATGGTTCACCAACCCTTTGTTCCTACTAAACCAGAATGATAATGAGGATTCTTTCTTTGGGGATTCTCAACATAAAGATTCTCTATTCCTTGATATTGGTGATGGGGGCTAGAACCCAAATCTACAATCCACTATCAACAATCTAGGTTTAGGTAAAAGTGGGAGTCAAGGCAGTGGCTCAGGCAAGCATCATGATGACAAAAAAGCTAATGAACTTGGCCATAACAAGTGTATAAGAGATCGCAGATACCATGGTAGTGGTAGTCCTCCTCGCTCTTTACTTTCCTCATCTACATCCTCTTCCTCCTCTTTTGGTCCTAATAGATGTTGTAGAAAGAACAACTATGTTGAAGGTGAACAATAGGACAATGATAATCATAGAGACTACCATGAATGAAGGGGTAGTAGAGGACATTATAGGCATCATCAAAATAATGATGATGATGAGCCTTTTCTTGCCACTCAAAGCATGCTAAACATTGTACACGTAGTAAAAATTCCAACTAGTCATGTGAAAGATAGTTAAATCAAGCAACTTAACATGAATAATATCCCTAGAGTTGATGGGGGATATAAGTTTGATCTAAAAACACATCTTCAAGCCTTTTACTATCATGTGCCTCACAAAAATATTGAAAATGATTGGTAGAAATTAAAGCTATTTCCTAGGATACTCATCAAGGAAGCAAAAAGCTAGTATCGATCTTTGAAGTCAGAATCCATTTGTAGGTGGAGTACAATGCTAGAGCTATTTAATGATAAATATAAGATGTACTCCCAAGTGTCTAATCTAAGAAGGAAAATCCAAGTATGGAAGTAAGGAACACATGAACCTTTGGACACCATCATGTGTAGATACTGTTCTCTCATGCATAGATGTCTTGCCGATGGTTATTCTTAGTGAAAACAACTATGCCACATCATAGATAAATTCAGATTAGAAATGAAAAGAACTCTTAGGATCTATGCCTAAGGAAGACTATCAAAACTTAGAGCCCATTAGATCCAAAGGTTGATAGAGTAGGTAGCAAAAGAAGAAGGAGATCTAAGAAAATGGAAAAGTGCTAAGGAATATAATAGGGATCCTTCCATTAGAAAAAAGGAGGTTTGATTTTGTGACAATGAGGAGTCACCACTTGATGAGGTGGTACAAAAAAAATCCTTATTAATCCAAAAATATATTTATGATATATCAAACAAGATTGAAAAATTATGGGTTACTTTAGATGAAAAATTCCGAACTACTCTAAAAATTGTAGAAGAATTAAGAGAGCAAAGTAGTGATCATGATCACAGGAGGCAAAGAGAAGCTGAATGTGCCTACCAAAGGAGTAAGGGAAATACTACTGTAGTAGAAGAAGTTGTGGAAATAGAATCAAATCATGATAGTGGGTGTGACATCTACCAATAAAAACATCTTAAAGGATGTTGCCCTATAATGTCACACTTATAGGAGTTTGGGGTGTACACATTGAATCCTAGACTAGCAAGAAGGAAAGCACACAGTTCCACTAGCAACAACAAGTTTATTATCCTAGTGGAGCTCTGCCACAACCATATGAGTAGTACTAGTAGTGGCAGCACTCACAGTCATGGGAGATTCCACCACTAAGGTAGAAATACCCTTACTAGCAACTAGATCCATATGGATACTATGTTCAACAATACATTTCTCCACATGACTCTTCCAATGACACCACCTTCCAACATCACTACTGCCCTCTTGAGTATTTTCAAACTCATTCTCCATCTCCTAGGGGAAGTACCCATATTCATGTTACCCTCCTCATCCTTCTACATATGTCCCTCCACCCTCAACCCAGATACCACCTACTTTGTCAATGTAGGGAGAAATTCAACCTTAGCCACAGTAATGCAACACAATGAGGCCTATTAACTTATAGCTAGGTCTTTAGTCGAGTGGTTTGAAAACTAAATAATGGAAAATACCTTTCTTCCAAACCAAAAACCCAACTAAGCCCTCATATACACCTACAACTAGCAATCTTGCTTCTCCATCTTCCTTTACATCTAATTTGTTTGAGTCCCCTTCAAAACAAACACCTCCCAAAGTGCATATCATCATGTTAAATCATGCAGTAACCAATTGGATAAAGGTTGGACACCTTCCCAAGAAACTATCTAATCTTAGAAGTTCCCTTATTTATCTTCAAATCACTAGGAATGAGCCTTGCAAGGCTCTTTTAATTAGAGTCTAATGTTAATTTAATTTTCCATGAGATGTATAAAGCCTAGAACCTACCACCACTCAAGAAGAGAAACATTTATCTTGAGTTGGCTAATTAATCCATCACTCTTCCCTTAGGACTGGTGGAGGACATTGTGACCATAATTTGTGGGTGGTCCTAAACTACCCATTTCTTGGTGATTCGAGTGGACAATTGTAAGGGGACTTCCCAATCATCATGGGAAGGGCTTGGCTAAGCATTGTTGATGCATGATTGGGAATACAATATCTTTTCCTTAAGATCTGTAAAGAAAATGCATTTGGAATGATTGAGAGGAAGAAATTTCCATGCATCATGTGCAGTGATATAGGTTGCAACTATGTGTAGAAACTATGGATCTTTAATAGTGTATCTGTCAAACCATGCAGTCATTATGTTGATATATCTTAAATTCAAAGGTGCTTGTACATAGCAACCACAAAGCAAGAGGGCACCTAGTGGCTAATATTTGATCCTAAGAGTAGCTCAACACTTTGCATGGAACCTACTAAGAGTCTAACATGTGCCTACATGGAAGGCATGGATGAACGGAAGCAAGTTCATCACTAACTCTCTCTCTATTGAAGAAATTGATGATACTAATTGGGGAGAGTTTGAAATTCTTAAAAAGTTTAAACAAAATCCCCTTAAGTTGAAAACTCTACTTGATAGCATATAATATGCATTCTTGAAAAATAAAAAGCTGGTAATAATCAATGCAAATCTTGATCCTAAACAAAAGGAGATGCCACTGAAAGTCATCAATACATGGTCAATAGTCTTTGCTTGGTCATATCCAAAACTCACAAGGATTGATCCTAGGATATGCTAGCATTGTATCTACATTGATCTAGCCATGAAGCCAAAGAGGTAGCTACAATGATGGTTGAACCCCAAATTGAAGCAGATTGTCAAAGAGGAAATCGAACAACTCCTCAAGGCTGCGTTCATCTACCCCATTGTAGATAGCACGTGGGTTAGTCCACTAGTGATAGTACTAAATAAAGATGGTAAGTGATAGGTTTGTATTGATTTTAGGCTATTGAACATGGTAACATTTAAAGATCACTTCCAATTGCTATTTGTGAATCAGGTGTTGAAAACCATTTCTGGGCATTGCTACGTTAGCTTTCTGGATGATTATAGTGGTTATAACCAAATTTAGATTGCACCAAAAGACCAAGCCAAAATCACATTCATGAGTCCCTAGGGGACTTTTACATATCGAAAGATGCCATTTGTCTTGTGCAATGCCCCTTCCACATTTCAACACCTAGTCTTGAGTATTTTTCAACAACATATTGGAAGTAAGGTGGAAGTCTTCATAGATGACTTCTCCACCTATGGAGCTACATTTGAGAAAGTCCTGGACCATCTTGAGCAACTGCTAGAAAAATGTGTGAAGACCAATATTTGTCTCAATTGGTAGAAGAGTTATTTGATGGTTGAGAAGGGCATTGTACTAGGACACAAAATCTCACAAGCAAGGATTGAGATAGACCCTGAAAAGATTAGGATCATCCAAGGGATTACTTATAAACCAAAAACTGTAAAAGATGTTTGGTCATTCCTTGGACACACCAGTTACTACCAAGGATTCATAGAGAATTTCTCTAAGATCACAAAACCATTGGTTGAGTTAACAAAGAAAGATGCTCCATTTATTTGGACTAAAGAACGTGAAAATGCATTTTAATAACTAAAGGAAAAACTAGTAGAAACTTCAATTCTATGAGCACCAGATTAGTTTAAAATATTACATGTCATAATGGGTGCATCAAATTATGCCTTGAAGGTCATGCTTATGTAGTTGGATAATAAGAAATGTCCTTATTACATCCACTGCACAAGCTAAAGCATTGTGGGTGCACAGTTAAACTACACCACCATAGAAAAAATTTGATGGTAGTGGTGTTTTCCTTGAATAAATTTAGGCACTATGTGCTTGGATACAAGGTATTCATACACACAAACCACAGTGCATTTCTCTTCTTGATGAATAAGCCAATGGTAAGCCCTTATACCATATAGTGGCTAGTGATCTAGCAAGAATTCAATCTTACAATGATAGATCAAAAGGGAATTAAGAATGTGGTTACTGACCACTCATCTTGGTTGAGATGGGATAATAAAGAGGAGGAAAGCCCACTGTATGATCAATTTCCTAATAAACTTCACTTTGCTAGGGTTATAACTGAACAATTGCCCATTGAGCCTAAATGGTACAATGGCATTCTCACCTATATTTTCATGCAAGAGATTTCATAGCTAAACTACAAAAAGAAATAATAGTTTCTTCACAAGGTGAAACACTTTATGGGGATCAATAGGAATCTCTACAAGGTGTGCATTGATGCCCTAGTTTTTTGGTGTGTCCTTGATGCTGCTCAATTGCACATTCTCTAAGACACTCATGATGGTCCTTATGGGGGCCACTATGCAGGGAGATGCATAGCCATTAAGATCCTAATGGTAGGATATTACTGGTCATTACTTTTTAGGGATTCTCACCAATTTGTTAGCTCTTGTGAATGTTGAAAAAACACTATGGTGGAATGATCGCTTACATGGAGGATCCTTACCATTGGATCCAACCACTGGAACCCTTTGATATATCTAAGGCATTAACTTCATGGGTTTCATCATGCCCATGTCAAATGGAAAGGCATGCATCATAGTCATTGTTGACTATTATATTAAATGAGAAGAAGTAGCAATCATCACCAACTACACATCTTCTACTATTGCTCGATTTGTATAATAGAATGTTGTAAGTAGGTTTGGTATGGTGCATGCATTAATTTCTAATAATAAAACCCACTTTATAGACATTACCTTTTGGAAGCTCATACAACACTTAGGGGTTGAGCATAAATTAACAACACCTTAGCATCCCCAGGCTAATGGTCACGATGAGGTTACAAATATGGAAATCACTAAGATATTAACAAGAATAGTTTACAAATATAGGAGATACTATAGCATGAAACTCAACAATGGCCTTTGGGCCTACTACTCCATCTAGAAGCTCTCTATAGGCTACTTTTCCTATGAGCTAGTGTACAGAAAATTGCCAATTCTTCCTATTCAATCTGAGCTCTGCACACTTTCAACAGCCTATGACCTTAACCTTGACTTAAGTCTAGCATAAAAAGAAAGATTAATGAATCTCAACTTGCTAGACAAAAATTGATTGGTGGCCCTGTCATCTAATAAGTTGCACAAAGCATTTAACAAAAAATGCCATTACCTTAGAATTAGAAAAGTCAAATTTCAACTAGGAGATAGGGTCCTCTACTGTAATCCCACACATGTGCGACAACAAACCAAGTTCCAAACACTATGGAAAGGCCCTTCTATTATTTTTGAAATGTTTCCTTGTGGGACTATTTGATCTACAAACCTGAGAGCCTAGATAAGAAACAACTAGTCAACATGTAACAAATTTCACCTTTCCATGAGTATGAGGAAGCCAATGGTCACAACACCTTCTTAGATGGATAACCACACTCGAATTTTTGGATCTCCTCCTTTCAAGTTAGTCATGGGGGAGATGGCCATCTATGCTAATCATATAAATGGCTCATTTTTTTCTATTTTTGGTTTTACACATTTTTATTTTACACATTGTTATTTTTACGCTCTTTATGCTTTTCTAACTTTTTACTGTGTTACATAATTTTTTTTGTTTTGCAACATTATTAATATGTTTTATTCTTCTTGACTATTTTACAATGTCTTGTATATTTTTCTTTATTTTGGTGTGATTTTCTTATTGTGTTCTAATAATAGTGTGCCTTATTGCCAATAGGGTATAGTGTAGTTTACTTGATGTGGGCATGTGCTATCTAGTTATTTGATTGTTAGTTTCTAGATTCTAGCTTTGAATTTTATTATTGATAATGAAGACATGGTTTCTTTTTCATGAAACAAGCAGTGAATTCACATCATCCACCCACTCACAAACTCTATGGTGTTTCCAATTCTGGAAGTATAAGGTGACTTTCCTTAACAAACCTTTAATGAACTTGTGACCTTGAATGTTTCTAGACTTGGAAAATATTTAATGGCTTGACTAAGGTATGAATTCAAGGGAACTTAATACTCTTTATACCATTCTACTTACTTGGATTCATGAGTGTTTTCATGGATTTCTTACCATTCCTTGTTGACCAATAATAAGAAGTTAAATAAGTCTTTGCATGGTGTGGTTTCCATCGAAAGAAAAATCATGGGAATTCAAAACACACCTCTTAAATAGAATAACAAGCTACAAGCATTGGTTATGGGACTCAAAAATCATGTTACTCATGCTTGAAGGTCCACTCTAACTAAGGCCCTTTCTCATTTCCTGTTTCTCTTTTCTTCTCCATAAGGAATGGTGTTTAATCTATGGGAGCACTCTTGTGTCTCAAGGGAGTGGTCTAGTCTTAAAGCGGTGATGTGAAGTCACTAGATATGATTGGTTTTGGTCTAGAATAAGGATGGATTTTATCAGGTTGTTTAACTACAAAATTCATGAGGGACTTCATGTGACCTTAATCTAGAACTCCATTTCAATTTCTCTCTTTCATCCATCTATGCTTTTCATGCCTCACCTCACTATCAATGTTTATGCCTCATCTCACTATTAGTGTTCATGCCTCACCTCACTATCAGTGTTCATGCCTCACCTCACTATCAGTGTTTCTTCCGAATTTTCGTACTTAACTTTTTGTAACCATTAATCATCCATGAGGGCCATGGACTCCATGGTTTGAGGATATGCAAGGGCAACAAAGAGCATGTACCTACTTTGTGAATGACCCACTTGCATATCTTTAGGTTGGAATAGATGAGTTCTTTATGCTTAGGCATTCTCACAATCAAATCCCTTTGCGTGCTCCATCAATGACATCCAATTGTGTGCATCTTCACAATGTTTTTTTAGTGAAATCATATATTTTTTTGTTGTGAATTATTTAACCCTCTTTAAGAATTGCATTATGTTTAGGCTTTTTAGAATTAAATGATGATCTTCTTATCCATTTCACCCATTTTTCAATCTTCCCACTACTAGAGGTATGCTTTATGTCATGGACGACACTTAATTTTTTTGTTTATGGCCAATTTTTTTTGAATTTTTCTAACTCCCACAAAGGTTAACTAAGGACTAACACTAACACCATCAACTCATAAAGTTAAAACCTTTCAACAAACTTTGATAATTGTAGAAATCAAATACTATTAAAAGAATCAATCCACCATAATCACAACCTAGCCAAGTATAACTTTTGATGAGACAAGGTACCTGAAAGCTAATCCATGATTTTGTTGTGATTACAAAGGGAAGCATGGATTGGAAGTGGGACCATCTTCACTAAGGAATAAGTAACAGCACCATGCAACAAGGCCCCTTCATGATCATTGAACCTTCTCCCTCGATCTTTAGTTACCAAAGAAGTTGGATGTTAGTTTTGGCCAGGGTCTTCAATTTTATTATCATGAACATCCCATTTTGTAAAAGATTGTAAATCCATATACTTGGGCACTTAGAATTTGTCTATTTCATCTTACTCAAGTCGCATGTTAGTCAATAATCCTATACCTTATTATTTTGTAAGGGACTTGTTCCTCCTTTTGTTCACTTGAGGTTGAGTTTTCATTCAGTTTTGAGGGTATGATGAAGTGTATTTTATCTAGCTCTAAAATCAAATATCTGATATCAAGGATCAAGAAGCAATGTTGGATATTTGATATCACAGAATGTGTGCTAACCTATAAATTTAACACTTGGGTCCATGGTTTGTGAAGTCTTTGTCATAATGTAGTAGAGCACTTGTAGTTTTTCTTCCCCAAAGTTAGAATATTTTCCCAAGTATCTATAGTAGGAGTTACTAAGTGTACAGATCTTTATTCAAGCACTCTTATACCTAAGCATGGTAGTGTGTGCAATAATAAAGACAAGCTTTCTGATAAACCTTGTAGCATTTTTACCTGATTAAATATTTTCTTCATATATTCAATGTTTTATACAATTTCCTTTAATGCTTTAAGTAATTAAGATAAATTAAGCTAGATTAAATAGCAATTACTTATGCACATAAGTATGAAAAATTCGATGCACATGATGCTTGGTAATTCGAGTAATGCTTAACATTTGGTAACTCAGTAGTGTTATACATATTTAGGATGTGTATAGAAAGTGGGACTGGATGCTTATGTTGGGATTAGTTACACATTGGTTAGATTAAATTAGTAATTAAATTACTTCATTCCTTTCATCCTTTATTTTAAGCACTCAAAACATAAAACATAAAATAATAAAAATCATACACATCAATTACACTTAACCATACCTTTACATATCATAAGTGTAATTGGGAAGATAATGAATGACTATTAGAGCAAGTTCACTTCCTAGAGGCTAGTGTACTAGAAGACAAAGGGTCTATGGAATTTGACTGGATCACACGTGAATGCTTAGTGATTCATATGGTTGAGTGTAGGGGTGTTCATTTCTTAAAGAGAGATGCTGAAAAGTATCTTAAAGATGGCAGATGAAGGTGGAGGAGGAATTGCCATGGACAAAGATGAAGAAATGTTAGCGGTTGAAAGAATTTTAAAGATAGGCTTAAGATGCACTTGTCATAATGCTTTTATGAGGCCTAGCATGAAAGAAGTTGAGATGTTTCTACAATCTATTAGTAGTGAAAATTTTCAAAATCAAATGATATTACTAGGAAACTTGGAAGAAGTTATTAAGATTATGGAATCACAACTCCCTTTCTACTATAGAAGGGTAGAAGCTGAAAGCCTAACATTTTCTTTAGATTGATCACTCCAAGTAAGTATTCTAGTAAGAGATAAATCCATAAATAATTTTATCTACATTACCTGCAAATTTTGAAAATGCTTTGTCTAATCTTCATTCTCTTCATTATTTTCTCAATTAGATAATTCCATTATTTCTTACATCTATAGACTAGGTGTTTACAATACAAGTGACTTCTAGCATTTGTTTCATCTTTCAATGAAATAAAATAGCTTTTACATGTCCAAACCATTGCTTTTCTTAGAAACCAAGCTTGCAACTACTTTAACCTACAACAAAATTAGTGTAGGGTAGTAGGGGATTAACATTTATTTTAATTGCTTTGGATTGTTGCTTAATTAATTGTATGAGTATAGTTCCACTTTGTTACTTCTTTAAAGAGAATACATTTTTTCATTACTATGAGAGCATCTACCCCTCATAAAATAATTTTTTCTTTGTTCCATCCTAGCTCAGTAACTTAGTATCATGTTTTAAGGTTTCATCTTGTAATGGACTCATGTTTGTATAGTCTTTCTATAATATATTGTTCATATTTTAAGCTTTGTAAATGTAGAATCTTGATAGTATTCATGATTCTTTTAAAAGATTCTAAACAAGGTAATTATGATTTGAATATTTTTATAGCTAGCGAAGTACATATATCTAGAAGTGTATTCCTTTTTTACAAGGATTAACATTGACTTGTAAGACAGAAGTAAGATTTTTGACTACAGCTGCATGAATTCAAAGGGATTTCTTTTAAGTAGACATTTTAAAATTTACAAACATGCAATGAAAGGAGAATTGAGGTACAACATTTGAAACTAATTACCTAAGATACATTTACCGTTTGACATAATAAATATGCACAATTATCCTTATAGTTATTGTGGATGCTCTAAACTTTATTATTTTTAACTCATTTGTTTTAATACTTATACTTTATCATGGTGATGCTATGCAAGACATTTGATTCCATTGCATATAAATATTTCAATTTACAAATTAACTTCTCAACTTGTTTTTGTGAATGTATGCTACTTTGCTTCCTATTAGATTTGGTGCATGAACAATAAAAATAATTATTTTTATGAAAAGACAAGCATTTTTGAAATTTTCATTCAAATGGTTAAATAGTATTTTTATCTTAAAATTATTAAGTAACTATAATAGNTTAAATAGTATTTTTATCTTAAAAATATTAAGTAACTATAATAATTTTTAGTATTGCTTGTGACTATGCTATATGTTAATTGATGCTCTTCAAATCATCATGGAGTTTGAAAGATTTTATTTTTCATAATAGTGTTCTTTGCAAAGCTTAAAGATTTTTGTCTAGCTCAACTATGGCAACCTCATTGAAATATTTATAAAGTTCAACATTGCATGGTATACTATGGGCAATTAGGTATGGAAATTCAATTATATGTTAGTTTTGTAACTTTCCAAATGCATAATTTTCTTTTAAAGTCATCTTTTTGCATAGATACATAAGTTAAAACTTTTACTAAGTTGCATTCTCCTTGTAGATTGTTACCCTTTTTTAATATTTCTCATATAACATAAAATAATAATTTCATAGGTAATGATACTCTTACAAATTTAGAGAAGTTTCTCCGCAATGTGTACAATCAATAGTGATAGCGATATATGTTCTTTGATGTGTTGTTCCCTTGTGTTTATTTTCTTTGTTCATGTTGAATATTTTTACTTGTACTACAAAAAGTATTAATCAATTCCAATAAATAATTTATAAATTAATTTTTTTCTTATACTTAATGTTAACTCAAAGATAATAATTTATGCTAATAAATGTGTTGTAGCTAATCACAAAGATTCTTGATATAAGGTTGATCATGATGAACAATATGTGTCATTATTTTCTATTAGATCTTTCTTTCCTTTAAAAGTTGGTATTTCACTAAAGCTTTTTATTACTAACTTGAATCTTTTTGCTATTTTAAATTCAATCATGGATGTTGAAAGTGGTATAAATTTTATTAAGATGTTAGGTGTACAACCTTATAAATAATGCTTTGAAAAATCAAGAGAAGAAAAGTAATTATTAGTAGGAAGGATGATCTTAATCTTAACAACATTTACATCTCTTTCAACATCCATGTTTTAACTTAAAATAATGAAAGGATTCAAACCAGTAGTAGAAAGCTTTGACAGGCATCTTTATATGTTAGTTACTTATGCACATTGGTTGCATGTAGGCAATGTTACCAAATTTTGTAGAAAAGGAAGATTCAATAGAAAATGATGGCAAAAATTTTCCATCATATTATTCATGATGATTGAGCTTACGTTAAGAGTCTTTACCATTAGCAATAGCCTACTTGTCAACTTGAGTTTTAATCTTTGAATTAATAGTATTCTTGTCAAACAAGGAAAAATTTATCTTATGAGTTATTTGTCTAGTATAATTAATACTTTTTATAATACTAATAAAATTATTCACAGAAGTTTCTATTCTCTAACTTCTTTATTACCATTGGATAAGTTTTATCATTAACATTAACTTGATTTTTCATATCTTCAACTTTAAAATGTTTTTTTGTATCTTTAAGTTCAACCCATTTTTTTCTTGTCCTCAATATCTTTTTTTCTTAATAAAAAAAGGACAAGCATTAAAAAAATGTCTTTCACAATAATAAAAATTGTAAGAATTAGGAAGATTATAATATATAATTGACTGAGTATAAGTCTTTTGAACTCTCTGTAAGTTTTTTATGGTTAAGAATATTGATTTTAATAAAAAAGCATCTATAAAAATCAAATGCTATAGAAATAGATTTCATATTCCTATGAGACCAAAAGACTAACAATTTTCATCATGATATATGTTTATGGTGGCTTCCACATTACATGTAGTATGGAAGATTTTTGCACAGTCATGGCTGCCATTCATAACAACCATTCCTCTTCTTTGATTTTACATCTTCTTTGTCCTTACCTTCTTACATAACTATTAATTCATTACCTTGGTAGATTAATGCATGACCTATTGATTTTAGAAGTTAGAAGCTCAATATCAATTCATTGACTTCTTGTGTGTAATAATTGTTTTTCCACTAAATTAATAAAATCTCCATTTTTTAGTAATAGTTACCATTACACTTTCTACTTATATGAAAGTTTACTTATGATATTTTCATAGTTGGATATCACACAATGAAAAATGAAAAATGAGACTTATTTGTGTGATTCTTAGTTAGCAATTCTAGCTATTACAGAATATATAATAGAAACTTTCATTTAATGCTTACTTGTCATGCAATGCTCTAAAGTATTTAGTAGAAGTAATAAAGTTGAGCTATAGTGAAAATAAAGCTATAGCATAAGCTTTGTTAGTTTTTCATAGTGCTCTTTGAATTGAATAGTACAATGATTCAAAAAATTAAGAAGTACTTATAATCAAGCCAATGAATAAAATACATGTTTAAAGTGAGAAGTGAGAAACATTGATGTCCTTATTTTTTTAATTCAATATTATTTAGAATTAAATAAAAAATTAAACAAATAGAATAAAGAAATTAAAACTATAATAATTTGGTTTTGGTATCATATAAATAATTTTAAAATATAAATATCCTCATAAACTAATACTTTGGGTTTGATAATTTTTTTGGGTTTACGTTTTGATACAAATTTTTTAGGGTTTGTCTAAATTTTTTTGGGTTTTGGTATCATATATATAATTTTAAAATTTTAAAAACCTCAAAACAAGATTTGACTTTATTTTAGTTATTAGGT
Source organism: Gnetum montanum (assembly GCA_015680685.1). NCBI lineage: Eukaryota > Viridiplantae > Streptophyta > Gnetopsida > Gnetales > Gnetaceae > Gnetum > Gnetum montanum. The sequence continues at coordinate 418,223 of MNCI01030420.1, read as the reverse complement.
TTCAATATTGCTACACTAAAAAATTTATTTTTGGGGTTTTGGTGTCCCATAAATAATTTTTAAATTTAAATATCCCAACTAACCAATACTTTAGGTTTCAAATGTCTTTGGGTTTAGGATTTATAAAAAAAACATTTTAGGTTCCACACAATTAATATTTTTTTTAGGTTTGGGTATCATTGAATTTGTTTTTAAATTTAAAAAAA
>MNCI01030420.1:286517-412040 GCA_015680685.1 Gnetum montanum | reverse complement strand
CCAACCCTTAACAGATTACCCAAGTGGAACGCCTCCACAGCCTATTGAATAACATCAGCAGTGGCAATACCCACAGTAATGGGGGATGCCACCACCAACACATTAGTACCCTTACCAACAGCCCGATCCTTACTGTTATTATGTGTAGCATCCAGTTTCTCCAGGTGACTCTATGGATCACACTACTCCCCAATGTTACTACCAAGTTTGGGAGTACTTCAGGAGGACTCCTTCTCCTTCGAGAGATATCTCACATTCATCCCATCCTCTAACTCCACCCACACCTCTTCCACCTGTAGTTCCCATAAAACCTGTTCCAATAATGCAAGGGGAATTACCTACCCAACCATAGCAATGTAACACCGCGAGAGCTGTAAATATTCAGCATGTAAATATCCAACCGGGTGCTGGTTCTAACAACTGTACAAAGAAAATACCCTTTTTCAAAACTAGGAGCCCAGACAAACTCTCGCAACAATAAGAGGTTGGGTACATGTATAGGCCTCTAACCACTAATGCTTCGAAGAACCCTTCAGTCCAACGACTAAGTACGCAAATGGTTATGTTGACACATACCGTAACTGACTGGATAAAGGTGGGCCACCTTCCCAGGAAACTATCTAATCCTAGGAACCCCTTAATTCATTTACAGATCGCCAAAAATGCACCACATCGAGCTCTTCTTGACTCAGGTTCCAGAGTCAACCTAATTTCACAAAGGATGTATGAAGCTTGGAACCTACCCCAATTTAAGAAGAGTAACATACAACTAGAGTTGGCTGACTAGTCCATCACCATTCCCTTAGGATTGGTGGAGGACATTATCACCACTGTGTGTGGGTGGTCATACCCAGCCGATTTCCTGGTGATTGAGGTTAACAACAAAGGGGGCTTCCCCATTATAATGGGAAGACCATGGCTAAGTACTATAGACGCATACCTAGGAATTCGTGATCTTTCCTTATAAATTTCTAAGATAAAAATTTACAGAAAGATCAAGAAGAGGGAAGTTCCGTGCATCACATACAGTGATTCATCAGGTGATGACATGGAGGATATGTCTCCATGTGAGAGGTGTGCCCTTGAAAGTGAGAAACAAAGATGCCTGTATGTAGCAACCATGCAACCAGTAGTAGACACCCCATGGTTGACAGCCACTCGAAGGAGCAAGAAAATATGCATGGAACGAACTGAGGAGACAACTCATGCTAACAACTGTGGCATAGACACAGTGGAATGTGAGCATCACCAACTTCCACCCCTCAACTTAAGATCATCAATTGGGAGAAGTTGGGCACTTCTCGAAAATTCAAATAGACACTCATTATTTCAGATCTCTCCCTTACAACTCAGTCATGGGGGAGATGGCCACCTATGATGATCATATGGGGCCCTTAGTTCTTTTTCAGTTTTTGTTTTACACATTTTTGTTTTACAACATTTTTTTTACACGTTTTTGTTTTACAAATTTCTTTAACTTTCTCTATTTTTTTTTACACCATCATTACACTTTTCTATTTTGTGTGTGTGTGTGTGTGCCATCCACCATGTAAGTTCGTCACCCAATAAGTATTCGGAATGATGGTATGAACTATTTTTATACTGGTTGCTAATGTTTGATTTTTACCTTTAAATTACAATGTTGATACTAAGGTATGTTTCTTTTGATATGGCAGGCAATGAGTTCACTTCATCCATCCATCCATCAAAGTCTATGGTTTCTCTTGGCTTGGAAATGTACAGTTCCCTTCCAATAAGAACTTTAACGAATCGGTGACTAGGTATTTCTCAAACTAAGGAAGGACTCAAGGATTGAAAAGGGTGTGACTTTAAGGGAACTTGGTGCTTTTGTGTTGGTCATTCTCTTGGATGCTCGGATATTTTCTTCTTGAGTTTTCTTACCATTCTGATGTTACCCAATTGAAGGAAGCTGAGATAATAAAAATAAGAAGTCTTTGCATGGTGTGGTCCCCATGCATAAAAACAGAAAACACAAAAAAAAAAAACAACCAAAGTGAGGATTCAAAGCGCACCCCTTAGACGAAATAAAATTTGGGCTACAAGCACTGGTTATGGAACCAAAGTGTTCCCTCTAACTAAGGTCCTTCTCGCTTCCCATTCTCTCCTTTGTTTCCTCGGAATGGTGGTGGCTCTTCGAAGTTGCATCCTTGTTACCCAAGTGGATGATTTAACCAACTGCATTGATGCGAAGTCACTGGAAGTGGTTGGTTTGAGGCCAGAGTTGGAATGAGATTCGCCAAGTCACATTAATCATGAAACACACAAGGGGCTGTACACCACCTTGTTCTTGGGATTCCATTCCACTTCTCTTCTTCCCATCCTTCTCTCCATTGTTCACCTCATTGCCGGTTGTATCATTGTATATACTTTGGTTGATGCTTTGTTTTCTTTTTGGTAAATTCTTACGGTTAAGACTTTAACTCTTGTTCCAAAGGACATTCCCAGAGCCCACGGACTCTTTGAATGTGGGATTGTCAGGGCATTAAGGGCATGAGCCTGCTTTGGGGAGGACCCACTGACATTCCTATTTGGAGCATTAGTTAACTTCTTTCCCTTAACATTTTGCAATTAATTTTATTTTCATTCATTTCCATCTTGACATCCACTTCATTGATGCCATAGTTGTCCCTTTTTACCTATCTTTCTTACTCCTTTCCTTTCTCCATTCTAACGCTACCGGAGGTTCGCGCTTAGTCATGGGGGTACGGGGCTTGCCTTTTTTGATTTTCTCCTAGCTCCAAAATTTTTAATTATCTTCCTAACCCCTACACCTTCAGTAGTCATCAATAACATATTCCTAGGTCCATATCAGCCATACCACAACCTAGCCAATAAACCTACACTGAATCAAGGTATCAATTACATGATGATTCAATTACCCTTGCTAATATATGATTGTGTTGTGTGTGCAGGTGGCGATTAAATAAACAATGGATTGGATCTGGAGCTGGAGCAAAACACTTGGAATGGAGTAGCACTGAAGCAGCAATGCAAGGAGTAGAATTGATGATGCGCTTACGGATGGACAACGAAAGACGCAACCTAGGCGTTGGCAGCAGCAAGACTCTTCTCTCTTCTTCTCTTCTCTTCTCTCTCCTCTTTTCTCTTAGCTGCCAAATGTGGCCTGATGTCATTGTAATAAGTTATTCACCCTTGTTATCATGAACACCAGTTTTTTCAATTCTTGTAATAATGATCCATTCACATGTCATCCCATTAGTTCCATTCCCCTCAATAATCTCATACCTACCCGATATTATTGTAAGGAACTCGAGGATGAGTTTTCATTCAGTCATGCAGGTATGATGAGATGCGATATGCACAAGCCACGATATCGCATACGTGATATCACGGCTGCCACAATATCGCATCCCCTGTGATATTGCGTACGCGATATCACGTCATCCCCTACGATATTGCGTATGCGATATCGTGGTCTGCCACCAAATCTATAAATAAGAGGCGGCACTCCCCTCATTTGACATCCTAGGCTAGAAGTAGCAAAGCTCTGGAAGATTCATCACCCCAGAGATAGAATATTTTTCATGTGCCTGCAGTAGGAGTCCCCCAAGTGAACGGTTCTTTATTCGAGCAGCTTTGTACCTGAATGCAAGTTATGTACGGCAATAAAGACAAGCTTTGTGGATAAATCTTACAGTACATGGATAGGGGTATTTAATGTTATTTATTACTTTCCTAGTAGCATGGCATGAGTATGACTTGGTTACGAGCATTGACGAATGTGTACAGCTAGCCAAGGAATCGGCTACTCATCGCGATTAGATTCTCTCGCCCTTATCTCCTAGAACGTGGGATGAGTATGACTTGATTATGAGCATCTACGGATGTGTACGGCTAGTCAAGGAATCGGCTGCTTTTCACACTTAGATTAGTTAAGTGCCTCAATATGACTGCTTCAAGCACATGCGTTACGTGTGGTAATCCCAATAACGATTAGCGTTTGGTAGCCACAGTTGCATAGTTCAGGGTGTGTACGGCAACTAGGAACGGATGCTGACACTAGGACTTAGTGTTGTAGTTAGAGTTAGTTTTAGTCTCTCAACCCTTCACCCCTTAGCATAGGAGATAAACCTGAAAAGATCAAAAAAATCATATACCTCGAACTTACTTAACCATACACCATGACAACAAAAAGTAAGTCTGGGAAGACAATGATTAATTAACCCCAAGTGTTCCTTGCAACATTAGGCATTTAGTCTATGAAGTTTGACTGGATCACACGTTCTATGCTCGTTTTGTATGGTTGAGTGTAGGGGTACCTCGCCACTCATCAATGTTCATTTTCCTCAAAACACTTTTCAATCTCCAAGTAGATGACTTGTGGAAGGTTCAAAAGAAATGTTTTGCTTAGAGTCATGTATGCTCAGGTGGAAAAGATGGTCACTTTGTTGGGCCTCACTATCGCATTGAAATGATAAGCTACAATTTTGAAATAGATGCACTTTGTTAGTGTGAGTGCATCATACTCCTTACGATCAACCCCGTAGCACTATTGAGTCCACTTCCTTTTTGCCTCAGGATCACCTTTCATTGATAGCTTAACTAACTATATCCCAATGTCAGGTAACCCCAAAGACTATGTGATTGCTTTGGCCAAGTAGAACACTTAAATATCCTTGATCTTGATTGTGGACCCCAGCCTTTGATTATTCCAAAAGAGATATGTCTCTTTCATGTACCATTTCACACTGGATGTGATGATTAGCCACATGGGAGAGGTTTATAGTTATGTTTTGAATTCTACTAGAGCTTTCTCAAAGAATGGTCCAAAGTTAATTTCTTGAAGAACTAATGGTTGAATCTCTTGGGACCTGATGATGTTAAGGCAGGCTTGAGTCAAAGTGACTTCAAGCCTTGGCATGGGTCCTGGCACTTCTCCTCATTGTGATTGCTCAATGGGCACTTCTTCTAGAATCTATCGAACAAATTCCACTTCAAGATCCTCATGAAGAAGTCCCATTACATGGGTTGCCTCCAATGGTTCTTAGGATAATTCTTATTGGCCCCTTCTAGCTTTGGGTTGCTTCTTCTTTGGTTGAGAGGGTTCTCCTTCCTACAGATGTTTTGGTTTTGGTGCCATCTATAATCACAATGAGACCATGCGTTAGCAATCATTATGTAACATGAAGAAATTAGGATACCTTTATCTCTTAAGGATAGTTACACTTGGCTAAGTTGTGATTATGGATTATTTAAGTACTCCAATTATTATTTTATTTATGTGTTATTTTTAATAAATCATCTTAGAGGTTGTTGAAAGTGTTAACTTTCCAAAAAAATTGATGTTTGTATATTGTTAAGGTTATTAACCCTTTGGATGAGTTAGAAAAATTTTCAAAAAATTTCATTAGAAACCTTAAGGTTTTCAACTCCCACAATAAAGAGCTTACCTTGGGTAAGTGTAGGATCAAAGAACGGATTGATTTGGATAAAAAATTACGAAGTTAAGGGCTCTAGAAGGTTTTGGGCTCTAAAAAATTGCAAAAACTCCCCTTGTATTATGAGGCAAATGACAAAAAATTTCTAAGTGCACAATGGTATATATAGGATTTTTGCACTATGTCGACGAGGCCTTGTCAACATGGTCGACTATGTCGACAAGGCCTCATCGATGCATCTATTGACCATTGTAGATGATCATTGACTTTGGTCAAACTTGCAAAATACAAATAGTTTTTGAATGAAATTGGGATCAAATGAGAGCTAAAAAGGCCAAGAACAATATGAAAACATGAGAAGAGAATGTTGGAGCTCATAAATTTGGAAAAATGAAGAAAAAATGATCTAGAGGATGAATGAAATGAAAGGTTAAGGAGTACTAAGCAGAATACATAACAAAATATGTGAAAGATAGGATTGTGGCAATATCAAAGGTAAGGAACCTTAATTACCCAAACCAAGAGCTATGTAAGTGGATCCTCCCCATAGAAGGCTCATGCCCTTGTTGCTCTTGCATAACCTCAACTAAGGAGTCCATGGATCCCACAATTGATTAATGGTCATAAAAAGTTAAGGACCAACCAAAAAGAATCTATCCAAGAATTCAAACAAATCAGACCAAGACATAGAGCATAACATAGAACTCGGTAGTGAGGTGAGTTATGATAGCATGGATGGATGACAGAGAAGGTGGAATGGAGTTCCAAATTAAGGTCATAAGAAGTCCCTTGTAGAATTTTTGTTTAAAATGACCTGAGAAGATCCATCCTCAGTCCATACCAAAATCATCCACTTTCAATCACTTTGCATTTCCATCCTAAGACCGATCTACCCACATGAGACACGAGAGTGCTTCCACAAGATAACCACCATTTCATAAGGAGAAGAAAAGAGAGAAGTAGGAAGTGAGAGAGGGCATTAGTTAGAGGGGACCATTAGGCATCAGTGCATGTCTTTCTAGTCTCATAACTAGTGCTTGTAGCCCACTTATTTGTCCAAGGGATGTGCTTTAAATTTCCATCATTTTTTTAAAATGGGAACCACACCATGCAAGGAATTATTCATTTATTATGTCTAAGGGTTTTACCTTGAATTTCCATCATTGTTTTTTTTATGGGAACCATGCCATGCAAAGACTTTATTTGACTTCTTATCAGTGACTGGAATGGAAAGGTAAGAAGTCCATGAAAAACATTCACACACTCAAGCTAGTAGAAGAGTACAAAGAGTATTAAGTCCTCTTAAAGTCATACCCTTTACAAACCTTTGAATCCTTCTTAATTTTAGAACTACTAAGGACATTGATTAATTAAAAGTTTCTTTAACAGAAAGGACCTCAAATTTCCAGAATAAGGAAAACCATAGAGTTCATTGGATGGGTAGATGACATGGAATCATTGCCTATTCCATGAAAAATAAACCATGTCAAAGTCATTAGACATTAGAATTCAAAAATAGAAACCAAACATTGAAAAGCACAACATGAAGCACAAACCATCATTAGTAAACAACAACAATAGCACGATGTCCTATGGAAATAAAGTAATTTTATTAGCAAAAATGAGGAAAAATCGCACTTAAATAAAATAAAAAAAAATAAAATATATAAGTGTAAAATGATCAAGAAAGTTTCAAAGGTACTAATGATGTTGTAAAATTAGAAAAATCTAAAAATCAAAAATTTGTAAAATAAATAACTTGTAAAAATCAAAAATGTGCAAAACAAAAAGTAGAAAAACTAAGAAGTCATATGGATTGTTAGCACAAATGAAAGTCTCCTCTATGACTGAGTTGGAAGGAGGAGATCCAAAAAATGGAACATGGTTCATCTATTGAGGTTGTAGTTGCATTAGCCTATCTTGGTTTGAGGAAAGGTTTTACTCGTTGGATGTTGACCAACTACTTTTTATTTGGGATTTCAAGCTTGTAGATCAACATGGCCCCAAAGGGGAAGGTTTGATCAATTATATAAGGTCCCTCCCACAATGTTTGAAATTTTTCCTTTTGGAGTACATGTGTGGGGTTCTAATAGAAGACCTTATCTCCTGGTTGAAGTTTTACCTTTCATATTCTTAGGTCATGACATTGCTTGTTGAATGCCTTGTGCACCTCATCTAATGATAGGGCCACTAATTGGTTTTCATCTAGCACGTTTAGGTTGATCAATCTTTCTTTCTGTGCTAGACTTAGGTCAAGATTTAGATCAAAAGTTGTTAAGAGTGTACAAAGATCGAATTGAATTAAGAGCATTGGAAGTTTTCCATACACCAACTTATAGGGAGAGTAGCCAATAGGAAGTTTCCATGTTGAACAGTAAGCCCATAGGGCACCATTAAGTTTTGTACTTTGATCTTTCCTATATTTGCTAATGGTCCATGTTAGTATTTTTGTGATCTCCCAGTTGGTTACCTCTACTTGACCATTAGCTTGGGGGTGGTAGGGTGTTCTTAATTTATGTTCAACCCCCAAGCATTACATTAACTTTCTAAAAGTGTCACCTATGAAATGAGTTTCATTGTGAGAAATTAGTGAACGTGGCACTCCAAACCTATTTACAATATTTTGTTGTATAAATCTACCATCAGTGGATGATGTACAATCATTAACAGTTACTGCTTCTACCCATTTTGTGCAATAGTTAATTGCTATGATAATATATGCCTTTCCATTGAACATGGATGTGATGGGATCCATGAAGTCAACGCTCCATATGTCAAAAGGTTCCAGTGGTTAAATTCACTATTGAGGACCTTCCATGCAAGTGGTCATCCCCTCATCTTGTTTGCAATGTTCACAAAAGTGGACAAACTAGTGAGCATCCCTAAAGATTGTAAGCTAATAGTATCTTGCCATTAGGATTTCTATGGTCATGTGTCTCCCTGCATAGTGGCCTCCACAAGGCCCTTCAAGAGCATCCTATAGAATGTGCAGTTGATCTTCATTAGGGACACACCAATGAATCAGGCCATTGGCACACACCTTGTAGAGGTGTCTATTCATTTCCATGAAGTATTTGGCCTAATGAAGAAACGGTTACTTCTTTCTATAGTCAAGATCTTGTGGCATCTCTTGAGTGAGAAGATAGGTGAGGATGCCATTGTACCATGTGGTTTCTATGGGAATTTGTTCATTTATTACTCCTATAAAGAGGAGTTTTTGTTGAAACTGATCAGAGAGTAGGCTCTCCTCCTCTTTATTATCCCATCTTAAGCGAGATAGGTGGTCAGTGATCACATTCTTGGGTCCTTTTTGATCTACCATTATGAGATTGAATTCTTGAAAGATCATGAGCCACTGTATGATATGAGGGCTCACCATTGGCTTGTTCATGAGGAAGTAGATTGCACTATGGTTCATGTGCACAAATACCTTGTAGCCAAGTACATAGTGCTTGCACTTTTCTAGAGCATTCACCATGACATTCTTTTTCTGTGATGGTGTAATGTAAATGTGCTCCCATCTATGTGATAACTACTCCTATAGCATAGTTAGATGCATTTGTCATGATGTATAAAGGTCTAGAATAGTCTAGTTCTTGTAGAATCAGTGTTTCTACGAGTTTCTCCTTTAATTGTTAGAATGCATGTTCACATTCCTTGGTTTAGATAAAAGGTGCATCTTTCTTTGTAAGATCTACCAATGGTTTTGCAATCATAGAGAAATTCTCTATGAATCACCAGTAGTAGCTAGTGTGCCCAAGGAATGACCAAACATCTTTAACTATCTATGGATGACATGTTATTCCATAGATGATCCTTATCTTTTCTGGGTCTACCTCAATCCCTACTTGAGTGATTCTATGCCCTAGTAAGATGCCTTGTTGGACCATGAGATGGTTCTTTTGCCAGTTGAGCCATAGATTTGTTTCAACACATCTTTTTAGTACTTCCTCAAGGTGGTCCAAGGCTTGCTCAAATGTAGCTCCATAAGTGGAAACGTCATCCATGAATACTTCCACACCGTTACCGATCTATTCTTAAAAAATACTAAGACTAGGTGTTGAAATGTTATAGGGACATTGCACAAACTAAATGGCATCTTACAATATGCAAAAGTCTCATAGGGACTCATGAATGTTGTCTTAGACTAATCTTTTTGTGTAATTTGGATTTGGTTAGAGCCACTATAACCATCCAAGAAGTTATAATAACAATGTCTAGATATGGTGTCCAACACTTGATCCATAAATGGTAATGGAAAATGATCTTTAAATGTTGCCATATTCAACAGCCTGAAGTTGATGTAGACCCACCATTTGNATGTTGCCATATTCAACAGCCTGAAGTTGATGTAGACCCACCATTTTCCATCATTCTTTGGCACAATTATGAGTGGGCTAACCCACTTACTATCCGTGATGGGATAGATGAACCCTATCTCAAGGATTTACTTAATTTCCTCCTTAATGATTTGCTTCAGTTGGAGTTTATTCACCTCTATAGCTGTCTTCTAGGCCTCACGATTGGATCGGTGTAAATGCAATGCTAGCATATCTTTGGATCTATTCCTATTAGCTCAGGATATGACCAAGAAAAGGTTATTGGCCATTTGTTAACCACCTTTAACAGCTTTTCTTTTTATTTAGGAGCAAGTTTGGCATTAATTATGATCAATTTACCATTGTTTAAAAATGCATATCCCATGCTGGCTAGTAAAGTTTTTAGCTCTAGGGGCTCTTACTAGAAGTTATTATGGATTTTCAACTCTCCCCAATAGGTATCATCATCTTCATCAAAGATTTGTGGATGAACTTGTTCAAGTTTATCCATGCCTTCAACATAAGCACATGTTAGGCTCTTAGTTGATTCCATGCATAATGTGCTACTATCTGAGTTAGCTATCAGCCACTGGGTACCCTCTTATTTTGTGGTTCCTACATATAGACACCTTTGAATATTAATTTCTTATGCATACTAATTGCATTCTTTAATGTATTTACTTTTGATAAACCAAATCTTTTGCACATAATTACATCCACTATCACTGTACACCATGCATGGAATATGCTTCTTCTCTATCTTGCCAATTCATTTTCTTTGGATATTTCTAGAGAGAGGTCCCTTATGCCCATACATGCATCGACCATGCTTAACCAAGCTCTTCCCATAATGATGAGAAAGTCACTTTTGTAGTTTTCAACCTTAATCACCAAAAAATCAGCAAGATAGAAACACCCACAAACTATGGCCACAATGTCCTCTACTAATTCCAAAGGGATAGTAATTGACTGATTTTCCAATTCTAGACAGATGTTACTCTTCTTAAAATGTGGTAGGTTTCAAGCCTTGTACATGTCATGCGAGATGAGATTAACTCTAGAACCAGTTTCAAGAAGAACCTTACAAGGCTCATGTTCAGTGATTTGTAGGTAAATGAGTGGACATCCTAGGTCAAATCCTTTTGCAAGAATATTACCAACCTTGATCCAATCGAAAATATCATGAGTTAGCATCACAATGCAAATCTGAGGTGGCATTTGGTTTGAAGGGAATTTGAAGGTATTTTATGGAGAGGATGAGGGTATTGAAGATGCAAGACAATTAACCATAAAAGGTTATGAGAGTAGGAGAGGACTTCTAGGTTAGAAGAATGATCTTTTTCTACATCAATTATTTGAACCACTATGCTAGAAAGCTAGTTGTGAATGTATAGCCCTTGTAGCATTTCTTTGTTGTAGCTATGGAGGAATCTCATCCTACATGGATGGAGTAGGAGATAACTAGATGGAAGTTGGAGGTGTGTGTGTAGATGGATGTAAAGGATGGTATGGATATGGGTTTTCCCCTCAAGTATATGATGAGTGTGTTCAGTGGTACTCTAGATGGTAATAGTGATGCTAAAATGAGGTATGACTTGTAGAACTTCTTGGAGAGATGGGTTGCTAAACATAGTAGCCGCATGGATCTAGTTACCTATAAGGGTACTGCTTCCTCAGCAATGGCATTCCCCATGATTATGGTTGGTACCATTATTGGTATTGTTCATAAGGTTTTGAAGGAGCTCCACTTGGTTAGTAAGCTTATTGTTGTTGATGGAACTACCTTGGATTGCCTTGAGGATAAGACAATCATCTAGGTGANAACTACCTTGGATTGCCTTGAGGATAAGACAATCATCTAGGTGATTACCTACATGTTAGTCAAGGATTTAATGCATACATCCTAGACTCTTGTAAGTGTGACACCATAGGGTAACAACCCTTTGGATGTTCATATTGACAAATGTCACAATCAATTTCATCATTAGAGTTGGTTTTCACAACTTTCTCTATGGCCAAAACTTTGCCCTTACCTCTTTGGTATGCCCATTCAGCTTCTTTTCATCTCCTACGGTTACAATCACTATTTTTCTCTTTGGATTCTTCAGTAATCTTAATAGCAGTTTAAAATTTTTCATCCAAAGAGTGGCATAATTTATCAACCTTTGTCAAAACATTAGAAATAGATTTTTGGATGGGCAAAGTTTTCCTATTAACCACTTCATCAAGTAGTGACTCCTCCTCATCACAAAATCGAACCTCCCATTTCCTAATGGAAGGGTTCTTATTATACTCTTTTGCACTTTTCCTTTTTCATAACTCATCTTATTCTTTTGCTACCTATTCAATTAGCCTATATATTTAATGAACTCTTAGTTCAGATAATCTTCCTTGGGTGTACACCCCCAAGAGTTCTTCTAGTTTTTGCTCTAAGCCCATGTATGATGTGGTGAAGTTGTTTTCTCTATGAATAATCATGGCTAGGGAATCAATGTAAAAGTAAATAGTATCTACCCATGGTGGCATCCAAGGTTTCATGTGTTCCCTATTTCTAGCTTTGGATTTGCCTTCTCAGATTAGACACTTTAGAGTACATCTAGTATTTGTCATTAAATAGCTCTAACATGGTACTCCATCAACGAATGGATTCTAGTTCAAAGAAATGATACCAACTTTCAAATTCCTTGATTGGTATGCTAGGGAAGAGCTTGAGTTTTTGCCACTCATTTTCTATATTCTATAAGGCACAGGCATCATGGAAAGCTTGTAGATATGTTTGTGGATCAGAATTGTATCCCCCTTCAAATCTTGGGATATTATTCATGTCTAAGCACTTGATCCAACTATCTTTCATGTGCCTAGTTAAAATTCTAACTACCTCTGTGATGTGAGCATACTTCAAGTTGCCAATAGAGGTTCATCCTCATCACTACGTCGATGATGCCAATGATGGTTTTGGCCACCCCTTCGATCTTGGTGGCCTTCATGGTCATTATTATCTTGTTGATCACCTTCATCATGATGATTTCAACAATGGCTTCTATGAGAACCAGAAGATGAAGAGGAATGTTTTGAATTAGATGAAGAGGATGGAAAGGAAGGTGGACTTCCACCATCACCATAGTGTCTACCACCACTTTTTTTCTCATTACTACCACCATCCTTAGATCCCTTGCCATTACGATGCTTTCTCGAGTCCCTACCTTGATTGTCATTTTTTCTTGAACCTATTCTATGAATAGTTAATGAAAAGTTTAGGTTCACATCCTCATTACCAATAATAGGGGGTTGAGAATCTTCATGTTGAGAACCTTCAAAGGGAGGATCCTCATTGTCATCTTGATCTAGTAGGAACAAGGGATTAGTGAATGTTTTCTCTTCATAGACTCATGGAGCTTCTCCTGATGTCGATATTACTTAAATTATGTTTCAATAGGATGGTAGTCCAAAGTTTCATAGCCATTCACAACGTATTCCTCATGAAGATCTCTAATGTCCAAATTTTTAAGCATTTTAAACAACATCCTAGGCATAGATCAATTGCGGGGCAAAACAATGTTTTCCTTCATATCACACCATTGCAGCTATTCATCTTGATGTAGGATGAAAATGAAGTTTGGTACATACTCATCTGGATAAGTATATACCACTTTGTACTCCTACACACTAATGGTTTGACATCTTTATGTCTATGGAAAGAAGAAGAAATTTTGCAAAACAAATAAAATTATCAATGTGCTTAGCAGTTTATATTTTGTTGAGAGTGATGTTAACCTTGCATTCATCAAACGATATAAATAATATTCACTAATCCTAAATAGTGCACATTTTAGAAAACAAGGTCCTTGGCAATGACACCAATGAAGAGTGGTAAGGCACCCCTACACCCAACCATACAAATCATGAAGCATTCATGTGTGATCTGGTCGAATTCCATGGACTTTATAGTTTCTGGTGCACTAGTCTTCTAGGAAGTCAACATTGTCTTAAAGTTTTTCATTGTCTTCCCAATTACACTTGTGATGTACACTGGTATGATTAAGTGTAATTAAGGCATCTAATTTTTATCATTTTTTGTTTTATGGTTTGCTGTTCAAATGTAGATAAAAGTAATTTGATTAACTAATTCAAATTAACTAATTAACTAGTATTTAACTAGTCCTAACATAAGAATTTGGTTCCACTCTCCGTACACATCCTGAACCCATGTATCCATTGTTGGGAAACCAAGCACTACACTTCTAGATGTACTAAGTAATAACATTGCTAAGATTACCAAGAGAATACATGTTATGCTCGAAGTGGTTGTACTTATGTGTTTAATCTATCTAGCTTATCTTATTTAATTACTTCATTAACTTAATTACTAAAAAATATTTAATAAATATTTAAAAATATTTAATAAATAATTAAAAACATTAAATGTATAAATGAAATATTTAATCTATCCAAAATGCTACAAGGTTTATCAGAAAGTTCATCTTTATTGTCGCATGCACTGTCGTGCTTGGGTACAACAATGCTCGAATAAAGATCTATACACTTAATGACTCTTATTGCAAGCACTCGAGAGAAAAATTCTAACTCTCAAATGAACAAACTACAATAGCTTCACTACTACTAAAACCTCGATTATCATAAATCCATCTGATAGGCATGTATTTATAGCCAAAATATAGACACTGCATCAACGGGGTCTTGTTGATGCATGATACGATGTGTTAACAAGGCCTAGTTGATGAGGCTACCTCAACAAGGCCTCATTGATGTAGCTAATAAAACTACAACTCATCATGTGATATTTGTAATGAAAGATTTTTATGTATTTGTATGAAACCTATAGAAAGGCTTGGTTCAACATATTCAAGGTTTTTAGGAGAAAAACAAATGAGAATCTTGAATTAGAATGATGAAGAGATTAAATGTTTTTCTGCTAATAGTAATATGGATCTAAAATCCTAACCATTACTCTTGTCAAGACTATCAAAAGTTGAGGAAATGCTTATAATAAGAATTAACTCTATTTTACAAGTTTCACATGCTGTAGGAGGTTAATTACAATATAAAGGACATACCATTAGCTTTATGTAAGATGTATCTAAAATTTCAACTAGGCTTCCTTTGAAGATTCATGAGATTCCAATGTTAATACTAAAAGAAACTGATCAAATTGGAACAACCTATATCATTCATGGTGTATTGTAACATGTTCTTAATCATTGAATAATGAATTCTATGGTCTTAAAAGTTACTCTATTTTTGATTTACACTTTAATGAATTATTTATAACTTTAGAAAAATAATATATAACTTAACAACCACCTTCCAAAAATTGGATTCAAATGATGCATAATTGTAGATAGAATCTTTTTAATTTCTTATGTTTAAATGAGCACTTCAAGCAATGATTGGTGATCACTATCTTAGTTATATATTTATAATATATACCTATAATTTGGCCAAGAGAATCTTATTCATTAACAAGTAATAAGCTATTTGAGTTAAATATTTCACAACTTCTAGATGAAGAAAAATATTTGTATAGTAAATTTTTCATAATGATGGCTTTTAGAGAAAAAATATTGCATCATTTATCGTATGTTCTCATTCTCGACCAGATTTTTTCTTTTTTTATGCTCTGATAGGCAATGCAAATTCAGCTAAGAGTGAGAACATACAATAAATGATGTAAATATTTTTTTTCTAAAACCTATCGTTACAAAACATTTGATATACAAATCTTGTTCTTCATCTACAAATCATGAAAATTATAATCCTTAAATCTTGTTCTTCATCCAGAAGTCATGAAATATTTGACTCAAATAACTTATTACTTGTTAATGAATAAGATTCTAACAAGAAGCTCCCATGGATTCAACAATCCAAGCTCTTTCAATGTTACAACAATAGCAAATTTGAACATGAAAAGAAAATGAAAGCTTTATTCTTTCTCAAATGGAGAAATTACAGTTAAAAGGAAGCACAAATTCCCAAGGATAGACAAGAGATTCAATCCAACTATCACACACTTAATCAAAGTAATCACACACACAAGGATGACCATCAAGGCACCTTTCCAAGACTCTATCTCTCCTTCTACTCTTCTCTCAACTCACTACACTCTCTCTTTCTCTCTCTATACTTACTTCAAAATCTTTCTTTCTTTCTCTAGACTCTCTTTAGACTCTTTTTTTTCTTTCTCTAGACTCTCTTCATCAAATTGAAGGCCCAAGGAATCTATTTATATTTTCCCCCTATCTCTTCATCTTCCCTCCAATTTATCATTCAATTTAATTTCCATTAAAATTCATGGGAAATGTCTATGCGAAACAAGAGATGTATTTCTTGAGTGTAGAGGTCTCAGAGTAAATGTCTTCAAATCATGTGGGATGTCTTAGCAGAGAAATCTACAACTTAGATGGGATGTCTCACTTGTAAATGGGACGTATCCTCTACAAGGCCAAAATACAAAGATGCTTATTTTGAGGCCTAGAACCTCCAAACACCTCCAAACAAGTTACCATAGCCCTGGAATATCCTAAAGTCATCAAAATAGTTCCAAAAGACTCCTAAACATGCCAAAACTCTAGGAAAAGATCCCATTAATGGAGAGATGTTACTTTGGCCTATCTAATGTCCACATCAGATTCTCTTAGCCAAATTATAAGTATATATTATAAATATATAACTAAGCTAGTATTAGCAACCAATGGCTCATATACATCATTAGGAAGAATAAAATTAGGTATCTTAGTTTTAAAAAATAGAGCTAAATTAAACTTAGAAAAGATAGTTAAATTAAAAAAAAAAAGGGGGATTAATAGGCCTTCATGTTAGAGCATGTCATTTTAGGCAAAGCTTTTTCCTCCTACTAAGTATAAATAGAGGGGTGGGTCCCCTCATTAAATTTCATTATAGTTAAAATCTTGAAGAAGAAATTGAAGCTATCTTTGGGTTCTTTGTATGTGAACTCTTTGTGTTCACTATGACTCTCTCACCTTTCTTGCATTCTCTCAAACATGATTCTTACTTCAGTTGAATGCCTCATGGTTCTCACAATCCATTTCTCTCAAATGATTCTCACAAGTGATTCTCATAGCCATTTAAGCATCAATGGCAACTGATAAAGGTGAAGATGACTGATAAAAGTAGCTAGCTAACATTTTAGGTGTGTATGGGAATGTCTATAGTGTTGAAAAGCTAAGAAAAAAAATTAAGGGCTCATTAGCTAACATGATTTACTGAAGGACAACTGATATAATATAGGCTAGTTGGTCATGATAATTTACCTTTAAAATTTCTCTCAAGAATCCTCATGAATTGAAAGATTTCTCACACATGAAACTCTTAATTTAAGTTCCTAATATTCATCTCATATTTTTAAGAGGAATTTAGCATTTATATTAATTCTTAAAAGGGGATAATAGGATAAAATGTTTTTTAAAAACTAAGAAACTACTGGCCAAGGAAAATTTGACAATGTAAATAAGCAATATGAATAATTAGTAAAGAAACAAAATACTAATAGAAAAGAACAAAACAAAAATATACACTACCAAAGACATTAGGCCAAGATGACCATAGAATGACTTGAAATAACCAGAAGATAGAGGCAAAAAACTGATATACAAGTAGGCCCCAACTAAAAATAATCATAACTAGTTATGGTTCTAAGAGCTAGTGCTTCCTATTATTTAGCATGTTGGCTTAAAATTTGAGGAAGTCTCTCTTGAATTGGAAGAGCTCTATGGATCTTTTGATGGATGTCATAACTTTCTCAAACCATGTATGTCAAATCCTAAGTTGGTATATTGAGCTTCCTTCTACTTGTGTAAGTGGAACACCTATTTATCCTCTAGTTTGTCTTCATGTTGCGGGGAAAACTCTAAAGTAGAAAAAGGGGAGATAACATGAGATTCATCATGAGACTAGGTAGGTGTTGGATTTAAAAGTGTTTGGGTGAATGTAAGGGTGGGGATTGGATCAACTATGGCTTATTGTCCCATTTTTAGGAAAAAGAACTAGACGTAAATGGAGATCCATTTTTTCATGCAACTTGAGGAAAGAGAGCACTCATCCTTTTGCTAACCTTATGGGAGTAGTCATCATACTTGTTAAGAAAACCTACACTTGTGGTTTTTTCTTATGCTCCTAAGTCTGTAAGGATGAACATTGCAATGAGATTTGAACTTTTAGTAGTGTGTCATTAGTTTGGAGAGGGAAATTTAAGCCTTAGACAAGCTTATTAGTTTGAAGGTTGAAGAGAGTAACTAGTTCATTCTTATTCTATTCTTCCTTGTGTATGCATGAGCAGTATATTTTGATAAAATGACATGGATTTTTGTAGAAAGAAAACATGGGCATTTTTTTTGGATTCATTTGAGGCCACAACATTTTGTCTCTCTATAGTTAATAACATTTTGTCCTTGCTTTCCACAATGGAAGCAAGATTTTAGTTTAAGAACATAGAAACCTTTGTAGTATCCATATTTGTCATAAACTAAGCATATAGAAGGAAGATTCTCATATATGATATGTAACATAAGGGTTCCCAATTTTATTTTAAATTTCATTTGGGTTAATTCATATGTCTTGAGGAGTGACATCTAGATGAAAAATTTTGTCAAGCCTATTCTTGATAAAGAAGTTGTGACCTTGTGTAGCATAATTAACTTGCTAAATGTCATAATGATTTTCTCTAGGGAAAAAATTTCCCAAAACTTCATTATGGAATTTTGGATTTTAAACCAAATCAAGATTATTTGGAAGAGTGCTAGATTTAATTATGATCCTAGCTAATATCTCATGAGCACAAGTCTCCTAGCTCCAAAGAATTAAGTGTCATTGAACGAAACCTAGTCCTTGTCCTAAGTCAAAATAAAAATCAACCTCATCAAACCCTCATGGATGGTAGTGAGTTTTGTTCAAGTACTTTTTAAATTCTACAAACCCAAATAATTCTCATATTTTTTCTAATTAGAAATGTGAATCAATAGAAACAAGAAGCCCAAGTATATTATTTTGGAAGCATTATTTTGCATGTGTGAAAATGTGGTCATTAACCTTGATTTCAATGATATTACCCTTTACATCAACAATAACATCCTTCAAGGGATTAATTATGGATCCTAAGGAGATAACCTCTGGAAGGACAAAGGGTCCACCAATTAAAACATCACCAAGGAAGAAACTTTGCAATAATGAAGCAAACTAGTGAAGGAATAAACTGTCATCACCTTCACTAAATTAAAAAGATGTTATGTTAGTATCCTAGATTTAGATTTAGTTATATCCTATGTCACAATTTCATTCTCAAATGGTATAATTTTATAAACTAAGAGTTATAATTATTTTTAAAAGACCCTTATTAAGTAGATGCCTTAATCTACTCATGTTTATTACCCTAGTTTTTTGGCCCCTTCAAAAACTTTTAAGATAGAATTGATCATATTATCTACTGATTTCTTTAGTCTACTAAGTAACATAAATAATGTTTTTCAAGAGTTTCTTAGGATATTTGTACTAATACCAAGAAAGATGGAGGACTTGGCTTTATTAATTGTTATAACTACGGTATTTATCTTACAACAACATAGATTGCAAAGTGCATTGATGGAGATGATGTTTGAATGCATTTTTTAAGAAACAAACTTATGTAAGAGAAAACTTAAAATGATAATTTTTAGCCTTCTAATAACTTTCTTTACTATCTTATTTTTTCTAAACTTATTTATAATCTTAACTTTCTAATTCTTAAAAAAATTTGGAAGACCTAATATAAGCTTAGTAAGTATTGTAATTTCAATAATATTATTGTTGGAGACCATTTGGGGCCACCAACATTGGGCCTTTAGGCCCATGAGTAAGGTCATGGAAAATGAAGGTATTCTTCAAATAGGGTTTAGGTGCTTCTTGGTTGCTGGCAAAACCAAGGCCCATATACTTCCAAATAGGCTTAGTGGTTATGAAATGAACTAAATGCAGTATGTGTTTGCTCTTGTGATTATTGAAATTGTTCGATTGTGTATAAAACTATAATTGGCTATCATAAAAGAAATTCATCTAACTCTATCGAATACCATGAGTTATCGAAGATTTCTATTTTTTCAAATCACTTAGTCTATATAGTCCCTATAGTACATTACTTGTAACAAATAAAATTTTGCAAAATTATTTGAGCATAATTTTGCCAATCTACTCCTAATTTCTCCCAAAGAGAAAATTCCATAAGAAAACTAGAAATAGAGAGAGATTCAATGGACTTAGAAAGAGAAAGAAAAGAAAGTTGATTTGTGTGAAATCTCAAATATTTAAGCAAGATAAATTGACATGAGGAAACACTTTATAATAAAGCTATTCCAATTTATTCTAACTATGAATTGTCCAAACCCTTTGAGCTCAACAAGAAATTTCATAAAGGACCATCTTATTACACTATCAAAAATGCTTCGTAAATGACAAAGTATACACATCTATTTTTGCTAGTTAATAGTTGTCAATAATTACATTAAATAAAGCTTTCAAAATATCTAACAATTTTAGGATTAAAATACCAATGCAGTACACTTTAAAATAATAAAGCTATGTTAGTTGTCTCAAAATACCAAAGATTTTCCTAGATTCTCTATGCTCAAATATGCAATTTCATTAATAAATTACTATTAAAATGTTCATGATGCTTGTTTACAACATAACCTCTTATATGGAAATCCTTTATAGAAGTCTAATATTGTGCAAAATTAGAGCTATAAAGGCAACCTAGAGAAATCCCAAAATTAAATGCCAAGTCTGATAATATCTAAACTATTACCCAAGTAATTAAAAAAATTGGAAAGAAATGAACTCACAAAATTAAAACAAAGTAGCTAAATTGATGTCTTTAACAAGCCATGCTTTACAAGAAATCTTCAATATTCTTTAAATTTTCTTCTTCCCAAAATCTCCCCAAATTCTACCTTGGAAGGCCTTTTTATAGTGACCTTATGG
The DNA here is from genome assembly GCA_015680685.1 of Gnetum montanum. Lineage (NCBI taxonomy): Eukaryota > Viridiplantae > Streptophyta > Gnetopsida > Gnetales > Gnetaceae > Gnetum > Gnetum montanum. The sequence continues at coordinate 391,315 of MNCI01030420.1, read as the reverse complement.
TAGTTAAAATAATCATTATAAGTCAAAGGCATTACAAATATCTAAGGAATTAATTCACACCCACCTTAGAAGTTATATCTTCCATAGGAAGTTGTTAAAATTAGAGAAATACATGCCAAAGTTGGGAAGTGTCCTGTTGAGAAATTAAAAATAGATAAAAATTATTGTAACTATCATAGGAAGTCACAAATTCTATAGGAATAATAGGAGAAATAGCCAAACATCTTCTTCCCATAGGATGTAATACAAATGTCCCTTAAATCTCTTTTCCTCGTGAATAAAAATATCCCCTCTTTTGAAGTGAATAATGGAAAGGGTGTTAAATGGAAATAATGGGTTTTAACAAATTATAGCAAAATTAACAATTAGTGCCACATGAATGATTAATCAAATATCAACAAGAGGGTAGGCATATTTTCCATCTCAATCTAACAACCTAGACTATCAATATATCGTGAAGCGTCCATGTATCAGTGATAATATTCAAAACCCATCTAGTTGTTTTAATCTAATGAGCTTTTTAAAAACATATTAGTGTAAATAAAATTTTTTATGCACAACTCCTTTTTAATCATAAACCATTGATAAAATGACCAAAAATTATAATATTAGAAAATATGAGGGGGTGTCTAACCCCAAAAAGAAGTTATATTAATATAAAAGTGTTATTAATTATAGTAACCTGAATAAGTCATAGGGTTAAGGGGAAGGGGAAGCGAAGAGCACTATGAATGAAACTCAAGAACAACCTTATAAATAAACAAGTATTAAAGGAGGAAACCTGAATTGGGGTACTACCAAACGTCCACACATACTGACTCGTTACAAGATAGAATGACATAGAATTAGATGAGGCAAAGAGCTCTCAATTAAGGTCNCAAGATAGAATGACATAGAATTAGATGAGGCAAAGAGCTCTCAATTAAGGTTAGAGAGAGTTCCAATGGTGACTCCACACAACAAAAAGGGGAAGCTTCCTTGTAGAGACTACTAATGATGAGTGTTACTGCAATGCACAAGTCTTTCCCACAACTGCAAGAGATGAACCAAGTGATGACTATCCATATTGAACTTGGATGCTTGAGATGTGAGTTGGAAATGAATGAGGCAAAAGGTCTGCAACTTCTCCAACCTAGTGAAATATAACATTGCATCTTCACTTCCAAATATAATACAAATATAATATGATAATATTAGAAAATATGATCATGCACATTATCACATGGTGGCTTCCTTTTAATAAAAAAAGCTTGGGCTATTGATTCATCTAGATTGTGCATTACTTGAAGAAAATTTAGTGTCACCATAGTTTCTTATCTATGTATGCATGATAGATGGATTATATTAAAGGAGACTTCTAGCCTCTCTAGTTTAAATAAATAAAGAAAAAAATATTTTGAAAAATTAATTTTTAATCTTGAGAATTTATTTATAGTTGATAATCATTTGGATTAGGCTTTTTCAAATATTTTTTATAAGTATAGAAGATATGTTTTTCATTTTAACTTCAAAGTTACATATGAGATTATTACTAAGAATGATTTGATTTATAAAAAATTTAATAAGGCCTAATAATAAAATTATCATCACACTTTTGAATGAGGAAAATGAAAGATATTTGGAGAGTACCTCTTTATCAAAAATCTGTATTTTTTATAGCATCTTATTTATCAAGGTTTTCTTATTGGCATTTTTCTTAAATGTATAAGAATTATTTCTCCTCAATGCTATCTTTGGGGAAGTAAAGACTCAATGTTTCTTTAATATGTGTCCTATTTCACATCATGCTTGGAAATGGACATTCATAATTTGTAACAACTTTCATCCAAGCATCAATGATATCATTCTTGGTGATCAACCTACTTTATCTACTTTCTTTCTTTGCATTTTAAAGTTTCTTCAGCTACTTATTCTCTATTTTATTTTTACATTTTGGGGTATACTTACAATCTAACAATAAGAGAATAACATGACCTCTTTTCAAGAGTTAAATATCAAATTCTCAAATATGCTATCTTTTAGTTATAGCTTCAAATAAAAAATCTTCAAATGAAAGCTAAATGGTTAATTTATTTTCTATAGTATTAATTTTGTTTATTTTAGAGACTCGAGAATGGAAAGTTTTCAACTTCTATTGCTATTTGTTCCTTATTTTTTAATGGATGGATTTTTTTTTAATCTTTAGAAAAAGTTTCTATTCCCTCTTCTACATTTAAGATTGTGAAATAATAACTCCTTTTTATGGCAAAAGGATTGAGGCCAAAAGTTCAACATATTCTTCCAATTAGTCATTTTAAGTTTCTTTTAAGAGATGAATCTACCAATTTTGCATTAGCATTACTTGCAAATTGTGCAAATGCTTTGTCCAGTCTTAGCTCTTCTCATGTTTTATCTTATTAATAATTCAATTGTTAATTGTATCTACATACTAGGTTTCTACAATACATGTGACTTTGTAGCACTATCTCCATCTTGCAATAAAGTAACACAACTTCACATGTACAAGTCACTACTTTCCTCAAACGCTAAGTTTGCAACAACTTCAAAGCCAAGCTTGCAACAACTTCAACTTGCAATAAAATCAATGAAGGCTAACAAGAGGGTTGGCATTTATTTTAGGTGCTTTAACTATTGCTTAATTATATAAAGTATTAATCCATTTTCTTACTTTTTAAATAAAATATCTTTGCTTATTATTATGAGAGCATGCCCTTGATAAAATAAATTTTGTCCTTGTGCCTTTTGGCTCAATAACTTGGTATCATGTTTTGAAGTTTGATCTTGTAATGGAAGTTTTGTTTGCTTTGTATACAACATCCTAGGTATAGGCTTGTTTTCCAAGATTTGTAGTATTTTCTGGGCTGGATTGGTAGCATTGATAGGGTTTTTATCACATATGATCAACATCCTAGATCTTTGGGAAGGGTAGATGTAGTGTGGAAGAGTTCTAGAAAAATTTTAAATTTTTTATAATTTTTTATCATTTTTCTATAGTCAATTCACTACAAACCAAGTCTTTTTTTGGTCATTTTTGACAAAATTGGAGTTTTTGGCACTTGTAAGTGTAGCATTGATGATCAATCTAGGTTGTTCTAGCGATGTTTACTACATTTATGGTTGAAAATAATTTTTCAAAATTTTTTCAACAGTTTTCCTGATCCTAGGGACCTATGTTTGTTAATTTCTAGTTTGCAAACACTATCTTGAGTTTTTCTTAGTAAATTTTCACAGTGTTTGGATGCTTGGGACATTGGTTAAGTGTTATGGATTTTTCCTAGTCATGTTTTTAGTGTGTGAGTGCCTAGGCTCTACAAAAGCAACATATGACACTCTCTAGGACTAATGTAATAGCATATAAGACACTTTATAATTTCTTCCTAGGAAGAAATGGTAGCATTTAGACTTCTAGAGTCCAAAATTCTTGTGTTTTTCACCTTCTTCACATAGTCTCAGTATTGTAAACTTTTCCAGTATCAAAAGCCCATATCTTCAAGCATCTTGATTTCCCTGGGCCCTAGCATTGTCAATCTTGTTTACTTGTTTTGTGTAATTTTCATTGTTATGAGGCATCCAATTTTTGTAATTATTTGTTAAAATGTCTAACCTAGTCAAATTTCAATTTTAGTTTAAGTAAAATTCACAATTATGTTTATGAATTTTGGCTAGCTTATAATTTTGTTTCCCTTGCCAAAGTTCTCAATTTTTTTATGTTTTATTGGTTTTAATGCTAATTCATGTTCTAATGGTTTAATGGTCTACTTGTTTACAGGCTCTTGGCAATGAAGATGCTAGCCCTAGCAACATTCCCCCTCCTCCTCCCATGGTTTAGTCTAAGCAGTTGGTGTCGATGATGCATTATCATCTTGGTTGTGTTATGTCTATTGGCTTGTTGCTATAGTTGTAGCTTGAGAAACTATGTATTGTCTCTTTGTATTACACTATGTAATTATGGTTACAATCATGGGTTGCATGGCCATAGTGTCTGGCATTCATGATGTTGTATGTTGACTAGCTTAACACTACTCTTTGCTCACAAAGTTTTAATATTTTTTCTATTTTATATTTTTATTGTAAATAGTAGATTTAGGAAGCATAGTTAAAACAATAGTAGAATGAAAGGCTACAAAGTAAAAGTTGGCAATGTAATTTAATAAGATGAAAACTATAAAACAAGGCATACTTGTAAAAATAAAAATTGGTCATAATGTGTATACAAGGGAAAGAAAGGAAGGTCATATATTCCCTAGTTTTAGGCACTAGTAGGCCATGGTTGACCAATTTTAGGCTGTGGCAAGCTATGGTATCACTAGTTTTAGGCCTTGGTAGGCCATTATGTCATTAGTTTTAGGCCATGGTAGGCCATTTTGTCATTAGTTTTATATCTTGGAAGGCCATGGTTTACTAATTTTAGGCCCTTAGAGGTTGTGGTGTCATCAATTTTAGACCCTAGCAAGCCATGGTTTACCAGTTTCAGGCCCTAGCAAGCCATGGTGTCATCAATTTTAGGCCATGGTAGTCCATGGCTATACTTTTGTAGCAAGCATGAAAAAATTTTAAAAGATCATACAAGAATAAAATGAACAATGAAACATGACATAAGGCTACAAAAGTAAACAAATGTTAATTAACAAAGGAATGGATAAGATGTTGATTGTAAATTTGTTACCTAATCTCTAATAGATTAAGGGACTTCTTTTGCATGATCTTATGTTCACTATTCTTCTTATTTAATATGGAAAGTGGTAAGTGTTCTTGTTAATAGTCCAATGTTATAGCATTGGCAATGTTAACCTTATTTTTGTTGGCTCTAACTTGAGTATTAGGAGTTTCATCTTGAAACTTCACCTTTGATCCTTATTCAAGGTTGACATTGTTCATAGATGGTAAAAGCATGCCATCCCCATGAATTTTACCATCCTCATATGGTAAGTGAATCTTTTGATGTATAGGATATGAGACTACTCGAAGATTAGCCAACCATGATCTTCCTAGAAGCAAGTTAAAACCTAGTGTCTCTTCAACTACTAGGAAGTTGGCATATGTGGGAAACTATTCTCCAACTACAAAGTTTAAGGAGATAGAACCTCGTACCATCACTCATGACCCATTGAAACACTTGAGTGTGGAGGTAGATATTTCTTGGATATTTTTAGTTAGACCTAGGTTCTCAATGATGATGGGTTTTAGTAGGGCTACTCTTGATGTAGGCTTTGGTGGGTTATCTTGCTCTATATGTAGCCTAGTGATAGGTTGTTTTCATCACTGTTGTGATGATGATTTCTTATTAACTAATGACCATTGATCATAGTTTGTTGTTGGATTGCTTATAGATGGTGGAGGAACCTGAATAACAAATGGTTTCCTAGCTTTAGAAGGATTGATAATGTTTCATTTGGGTTATGATTTTGTTGTTACTAAAGCTAGGACATGTATGATAAAAGGATCTTTAGTAGTCAAAGGTGGTGGTAATCATATAACAAAGGGTGTTCTAGGCTTTGGGTTTTGAGACCAAGGTGATACCTTGATGAAATTTGATTCTTTGGGAGGACTAGGTTGAGCGGATGTTGTAAAAGAGGCTATGGTGTAAATGTTATTTTTTTTGTTTGAAGAGTTGGGTTCATTCAATAGTAGCTCTTCCTAATTGATCATCTTTTGGAAATCATCTTTAAGCTAATCATAAATTAGTATCATGATTAACCAATTAATGATAATGACAAAACCCATCAAGCTTGAAGTATTTTGGTAGTTTTGGATCATCTTTTGTTGGTACCATTGGGACTTTAGCTATCTCACAAAAATGATTGTGCCTCTTATGAGAATCCTCATATAGTTGCTTATCTTGAATATGATTGTCTTTAAGAAACTATTCTAGAAGCTCAAAGGGCTTCATAGGTAACTTAACATATCTAGTTCTATCCTTGTGTTCAAATTTTGATCTTGGTTGGTTGGGATCATATGAAGTAGATGGCTGATATCGATCATACGATGTGTTTCATGGTGGACACTTTTACCTTTCTATTTGTTTTGTATCTTTTGATACTATGGCCATGGTTCTTTCTATTTTTTGATCTTATCCTTATTCCTACTCTTGTGTGTTTTTATAGGCCACATAGGTTGGATCATTGCTAGCTTCAGTAGCCTCCTCAGTGTTCTTAGTTTGTGAAAAGGCTTAAATCAATGATCAAGGTTCTAAGTAGTAGAGCTTTGACTTGGTAAAATTGTTGACCACCCCCTTGAAAATGGCTAATAAATGGATCTTGAGGATGGGCTTTGGAATCTCGTTAAGTGTTGCATTCCATCTCTGAGTAAACCTTTGAACTATTTCAAGTGGCTCCTACCTCACTTTTATGAATTAGTCTAATGTTGTATCTAGTTTTAAGTTGTACTTAAATTTGTTAACAAATTAGGTAATCAAGTCATCAAGTGAGGAGATAGACCCTCTTGGTAACATTTTATACCAGTCTAAAGCTTTTCTTGTCAAGGACATAGGGAAAATACATAGTATCATGTGAGGCCATGCCTGTAATAGGAGTACTTAGAATGGAATGAGACAAGATATGCATTATGATCTCTTCATCATTATATTTGGTGAAGTTTGGGATAGGCATGTCCACAAGTAATGTTATTTGAGAAATGGTAGGATTGATGGGATCATCTTGGTAGAAGTCCATGACCTTCACCATTTGTGTTGTACTAGCTTTAAGTTTTGGCAATTTATTGATAAGGTCTTGGATTAGTTGGAAGGCTTGATCTAGGCCTTGTGGAGCTCTTGAGAATTGCATTTGTAGTTGGGTAATCAATGGTTCTGGCTATGGAATAGGCAATAGTATGGATTGTAAGGGTCATGTAGTTACCATTGTAGGGGGATTAAACATGGAAAATTATGTTTGCATTGGGATTGAGAAATTAAGGGGGTATTTAAAACAAATGGATTATGTGACACATGTCATATTTGAGATTCCACAAAATGACTAGCTAAATTTGTAAATGGTTAAAGAATGGAAGAAACTGATGGAGGTTGGGATTTAGTGGCAAAAGGGATTGAGTTAAATAAGGAAGTAAACAAAGAAGTAGATTGTGACACTTATCTTGAAGAGGTCACATGGGGCACCTAGTTTACTATAGAGGTGGGAAGTACAATATTGAACATGATCACTTCTAGGATAGACCACTGCAAAAGGTTTTCTAAGTTTTCCTTTGGCTCATAATAGGCCTTGAACTCCTCTTGATCTTCTTATTCTTATTCTAGGCTAGCTTCCCTACTAGCTTCAACCTCATCATTAGCCTCTACCATTTTCACTAGCATGCATCCATATGATTCCGTCAACTCAATGTGATCATAGGAGGAGATAATGCACTCCTTTCTGTTCCCATAGATGATCTTAAACTAATGCTTGGATCTAATTCCTAGTGCCAGATACATAAATGAAGTTGTAATAATCCACATTTATGTTTGTGTATAGAAGATTCTAGTAGGGACACCTAAGAGTTTGACAATGTTCAACAATGATTGGATCCTTAAGATCATAGATATGAATGGATTCCTAGTTAGAAACCATGGCCATGATGCTATATGGAGGTATCATCAACTCAAAATGCATAAACCATGAAAGACCAAGTGATTAGTTAAGCATGATAAAGGCTTTTAACATTTTAAATAAGGTGTATCTTGTAGCATACAAGCTTGTAGTGTATGAGAGTTGTAGCTTATTTAACAAGTTTGTAGCTTGTACAAGGTATAGTATGTAAGACAAGCTTGCTACTAATAAAAGGTTTCATCTTGTAAGAGGTATAGCATACAAGATAAGCTTGTAGCTTGTCTGAGCATAGTTTGTGAGATTGTAGTGTAAATAAAGTGTAGTGTATATGAAAAAAAATTAGGATATAATGTAAGTATGATAATAGGGAGACTAATGTGATCTGCAACTACAATAACAACTTTTTACAAGTGTAAAAGAGGGTCAACAAGCTATAGTGTATTTATCCTATCGTATTTAATCAACACTGGCAAAAATAGGAAAAACTATTCAGCGTATATGGGAAAAACTTCATGAAACTGTAAATGCAAAGAACAAGGAAAATGCTATGAATTGAAACTATAAAAATAATTAAAAAAAAATTTGCAATTATGAAAAGGAAGATTGGTTGTAGCATAAAATGGTAGGATTAAAGAAAACAAAAAATGATTCTACTTTGTCAAATATGCTATGCAAAGTAAAAACAAGTAGAGAATATTTGCAAATGGGTTTGGATGAAGAAGTTAGGTGAAGGTCCTTTCTTTAGTTCCAAAAAACTATAACAATGGAAAAAATGGATGATGAAAAACCAAAAGAATCCATGTGAAATAGTCTTAACCCAAAAATCCTTAGTGCTCAAAAGGATTTGGGGCAACTTAGGCGATCTTGTCAATCACCTAAGAACTTAGAAAATCTATTACCAAAGGCCTTGTTGTTTACCTAAGAACATACAAAATCTACTACCAAATAAGATATGATACAGAAAATAATAGAAAGTATTACTAAAAAACAAACTATAAAATTTTTATTAACTACAAAGTATAATGATGAGAGAATACAAATTGTGAAACTATGAATGTTCTGCAAATCTTCACGAAAAATGATGCTAAAAATCTAGCTTGTGGGTGGGAAATATGTGTCTTTAAGTCCTTCAAAATGTGTCTAATTTAGTTAATCTACTTCTAGGTGCCACTACAATAGGTTCTCTATGCTCATAATGATCAACGTTAAATGAAAAAATATCTCTAGGCTCTCACATTTGCTCCAAAAGTATCTCATTTGGAGAAGTCTTATATGATCCAAAAGTCTTCAAAATTGATCTTGATTCTTGTTTTTATAGGCCATCATTTATTATTTGTATGTTGATTAGGTTCTACCAAGTATCTTGGGTAGTTAGACATCATATTTGACTATTTCCATGGTCCAAAACTGTAGTGTATGGGCCACCAGCATTTTTAACATTTTGTGCCACATTTTGCAACATTTTTAACTTTTTAGCTCAAATACACTATCATAATGAAATTCATTGCTTGTTTGATAATTTTGGCCATGAATTTTATTTTACATGTTAAAAATGGTTCATAATTGTTTCCAAAACAAGGTCACAAGGTAGCATTTTTATGGGAAACATACAATTGTTCCTGCTCTTGAATCCAATCAAAATTAGAATTAAAATCTGGCTACTAGACTTCTTTGTTTGTCAATGAATTTTTCTTTGAGGTGTTTTAAAGACCTCATCTATCTTTACCACCATGAAATTAATGTACTTATAAGAATCAATGCACCTTATGAAGGCCTTTAAGGACCTCCATAAAAGATAGTATATCCTCAACCAAACTAAGTCTAGTTGAGCCCTTATCCAACATAGTTGTAGGGGTAGTGGCCATGATGCCATGTTAGATCTAAACCACACCAAGCAAATTCTCACACTTGCATAAACTCAACTTAGACACTTAGATGCTCTAGATGTTATAACTTTGTTTTCAAATGTTATATATTGTTGATTAATTTCTATGTTTTGAATTTGTTTGTTGATTTTCCTAGAACTAAATTTAGAGCAAGAAATGATACAACATCTAAGCACACATTGCATTAAAAGAAATGCTAAGAAGATAACTAAGGCAATATAATTCTTGAAAAATTTGGTTGCAAGAAAATTGAAAATTCTAGTTAAACAACCTAACCTTGGATCCAAAGCACCTCCAATAAAGAGGATCCAAGGCACCTTGGATGGTCTTGTTAATCACCCAAGGAGTTAGGAAGTGTAAATGAGATAAATAATTTAAATAAAATATAGATTGATTAAAAGAAAAGCACATAAATTAATCATTAAATAAAATTATACAATGAATGTATTAAACATTTTATTAAAATAATGAAAAATATTCTAAAGTCTAAGTTCAAAGTATACATGTTGTGTTCCCAAATGCATGAAGGAGTTACTCTGATGAAGCTTAAAGGCTATTGAAGCTGATAAATTATGTGTTGCAATCAGTTTCATGATCCATGTACTTTCCAACTTCCAACACCAAAACTCCTTGGTGGTTTTTAGCTTGGATCTATAATGTTGATGTAAAGGGAGGTAAGGTATGTTTGACTTTTCATGCAATAGTACTATGCTGAGAGTCTCCAATGCTCAGATAGATGCCAATTTGCTTCAAAAGTCTTACAAATGCTAATGGTTTTTTTTATGCCTAAGGTTTCACAAGGTTGTGAAATTTTCTTCACCACTAGAAAACCAAAAGGTACCCCTTCAGTATGTTTGAAATTTTTATATTTAGTCCATAAAGTTACTAGTTTTGGTGCTACAAATTTCTACCATGATTACTAATAGATTGGTATAATTTATAGGTGTATGAGCATTTGATTCCAATGTAGTTTTCATTTATGATAAGTTTTGATAGCCCCATGGCACTGAAACCATGTTACTTATCATAGATAGTAAACAAACTTTTCCAACCACACTAGCCTCATCCACCAATGCTAGTCTTGTGGTAACAACACTAGGAGTTGTTGGAACAATGTTGAAATATTTGAGTAATGTTGGCTTTATGAAGAAACCAAACCCCCAACCACTCCAACACTAGCTTTGTGGTACAATGCTAAGAGTAGTGGCAACTATGTTAGCCTTTTAGGAGTAATGATAGAGTCGTAGGAGCAACACCAAGTTGCAGGATCAATACTTAGGTTGTTGGAGCAATGTTGAGGCTATTGGAGCAATTCTAGGTTGCTGGAGAAATGTTGAGGCTACTAGAGCAACATTGGGTTGTTGGAGCAACACTAAGATAGTTGGAGTAATGCTCAGTTACTAGAGCAATGTTGGGGTTGTAGAAGTAACATTGAGGCTATTGGAGCAACATTGAGGCTACTAGAGTAATAGCTAGCTACTGGAGCAACAACAAGCTACACGAGCAATGTTGGGATGCTAGAGAAACACTGGGGTGTAGGAGTAATGTTTGCCATATTGAATTTAAATATCACAATGCTAAGAATTGGTGCCTCCAACGTAGCAATGGTCATACCCCCTACACAACCCATGAAAATGCCAATTTTGGTAATCCAATAGGCATTTTTGACCTCCCAAGCCCAAATATAAACATTTTAGGCCTTTTTCCACTTTGGAAGTGAGGCTATAATAACTTATGAAGCATTTTTTAGCCCCAAAAGTTAAAGTATGTGAAATTGCATATCATGGATTTCAATCTTCACATCTTACAAAGAGTTTTTAGCCTTGGTTTTTGTGGGAGAATATAATTGTAATTCTAAGAGGTTACAACATGCACTTTTAGGTTGTATTTCATTGATCCCTCTTTTTTGAGGTTTGAAGAATGGACCCAAGAGACATCGTCAAAGAATACAAAACACCACTGTAGATCCATCACCAATGTTCCCTTTCCATGCTCGATTTAGTAGTGTCACAACATGCTAAAGAGTGCTTATGATGATGGGATAAAGTTCATGTAAGTGCTATCATTGGATATAGGGAAATATTCACAAGGTTAACAATGAGTTCCAAATGTTGGTAATCATGATCATGGTGATGGCACTGACATGTTGGCTAATCAATGTGATCTTTACGCTTTGTTCTTTGAAGTGTTTATCAAATAGTAATGTTCTTGAGGAGCCAACACTTTGCTCCAAGGCTTCTTATCCCTCATTGTCCTTTGAGGGCCACGTCCCTTTCCTTCATCTTTTGCTTGTTCAGGTCATAGTGATGTTGTCATTTCTACCTCTCCTACTACTACTCGATGTGAGCAAGAGTCCATACTCATTGCTCTTCCATCGAGTCTAGATCCATGTTGCACAACTCCTTATTTTGTTCATCATTGATGAATTTTGATAGGGCTAATTGAAGTGATGGCACCTGTAATTCAAGAGGCAAAGTAGCTTCAAAATCATAAACAAGGCTATATGAGGTTACACTGGTTGTGGTTCAAAATGTGGTTCGATAGGCCTAGAGTGCATGGATAAGCTACTCATGTCACTTGCATTTACTATTATTCAACATCTTCTTAAGAAATTTTATGATGACCTTATTACTTTCTTTAGCTTTTCCATTGGCTTGAGGGTAATGTGATGATGAGAAGAAATGCTTAATGTTTAGGTTGCGACAAAATTTTTTTGTTTCTTGCCTACTAAACTATTGTCCATTATTTGTGACTATGGTCATAGGTATATCGGAATAGGTGAGTCTATTATCCTGTATGAATCTACATACATGTTGAGATGTTGTCCTCCTTAGGGGAATAGCTTCAACCCACTTCATGAAGTATTCAATTGTAATAATGATAAAGCTATGCCCTGTGGAAGAATTAGGTATTACAAGTCTGATGATATCTCATCCCCACCATTGAAATGACCAAGTTATCTGAGTGGTATGTAACTTAGTTGGTGATACATGTATAAGGTTTCTATGCCATTGGCAAGGGTCACATATTTTAACCTTCTATAGATAGTCACTTTTCATATAGGGCAAATAATAGAATAACCATATAATCTTTGTGGTCATGGCTTTACCTCCTATATGTCCCCCACATGCATCCTCATGAACTTGCTCTAAGACTGTATAGGCTTCATCTTTATCCAAGCACACCAACAATATGTTATCATAGGACTATTGATATAATGTATTATTGTCTACCATGACATATTGTTTTGATCTTTTTTGTACAACATCCTTTTGAGTGGTAGTCAAGCCTTGTGAAGGTTCACCATGCATAAGGTAAAATTTGATGTCATCATACCATTCCTTTGTAGGAGTAGTATAAACTATGATTATGGAGTTTTCTTTAATATCTTGCATGATGGGAATAGCATAGTTCATAGTTAAGGAAGAAAACTTACTAAACACATCTAGTGTCACACTAAGGACTAGCATCGTAATGGCATTGACTATGGTGTTCTCATTTTGGGATACATGTTAGATGTTATTATTTGTAATTTTTGCATCAGTTTCTTTTCTAGGTCATACTAAGGTTGCAAATTTTTGGACTTACATGCATAAACCCCTATCACATGGTTAATTACAAGTTGTGAATCACCTTTGATTGTCAAGAATTTGATTTGTTGATCATAAGCTACCATCGTTTCCTTGATCAATCCTTCATACTCCACAATGTTGTTAGTATAGGGGAATTCAAAATGATAGGTAAAGGATTGGATTTCACCAAATGGGAATGTTATAATGGTAGTGGCACTAGCCCCATGGGCAGTTGAAGCTCTGTCAAAATTCATGATGGCCTCATAGCCTTCAAGAACCTGACTAACAATGTTGACATATTCATTAGGGAATTTAGGATTAATGGTTTCATGGTCATCAATAGGGGAAGTAGTGAGTTGTGCAGATATAGCTTGACCTTTTGTTGAGGCTTGGAAGATGTAATGAAGGTTACATTTTGTTGTTATGTATTTCCAATGGGCTATCTAGCTACTCTCATAGATATTATTCATTATGTCTTTAAGTACATTGTTTTTGCAAATGACATTGACCTAGATCCTAAAGAGGTATTGTCTCCACTTTTTCAATGAGAAGACTACAACTAGATAATACTTCTCTACTTTGATGTATCTGGTCTCATAGGCAATCAATGCATAGCTATGGTAGTATACTAGCAACTCTACTCCATTATCTTATCCTTGATAGAGTAGAGAGGCAATGGATACATTAGAGATAGCAAGGTAGATATAAAAGGGCTTATTCTTTTATGGTGGATAGACTGTCGGTAGTTGTGCCAACTCTTTCTTAAGGTTTTCAAAGGCTTCCTTGCATTGAGCCATCCATTCATAGTGGATCCCTTTCTTGAGCAAGTGTTGCATGGGTTATGGCTTATCCATGATCCTAATGATGAACCTATGAATAAATTGTAATCTACCTTGTAGTTCCCAAAGCTCCTTAAAGTTCGTTGGTGCTACCAAGTTGGATATGGCTTTAACCTTGTTAGGATCAACACATATCCCTACTTCAGATACTACAAAACCAAGCATATTACTAATTTTAACACCAAAGATACACATTTTGGTATTATTCCTAAGTTCATAATTTGAGACGTTATTTTAACATAAGGTTGAGGTCATGTGCATGATCGTTGACAACCTTGGACTTAACAGCTATATTGTCTACATAATCATTAAGCAAACCTAGCATATAGTCACTAAAGATATAAATCATAGCTTTTTGGTAGGTTGCTCTTGCATTCTTTAGGCCAAAGGACATTATAGTGTAACAAAATGTACCCCAAGGGATCATGAAGGTTATACTAAGTTGAGGCTCTAGGTTAATCCTAATTTGGTTGTATCTCAAGAACCCATCCATGAAGGATAATGAGGCATGTCCAACCATAGTATTGATAAGTTGATCAATACTAGGCAAAGGAAAGTTGTCTTTAATGGTTTCCTTATTTAGGTCTTAAAAATCAATGCAAATGTATATACTCCCATTCTTCTTAGGGACTACTACTATGTTGAACATCCATTCTATGTAATCAATAGCTCTAATGAAACCATCTTGGTAGAGTTTTCTGATTTTATCATGAACTGCTAGGGCCAAATCAGGTCTAACCTTGTAAACATTTTTCTTGATTAGTTTAATGCTAAGGTCGAGCATGATGTTATGTTGAACTAGGCATGGATCCAGACCTGCCATATCTTTATGTGACTAGGAAAAGACCTTAATATTGTCTTGTAGGACCTTGTTGATGTCTTGAGCCTATTGGGATTCTAGTGATGAACTTAGTTTTAGGATTTTCTCCTTACCACTATGTGTCATGATAGGAACCTTAAGTAGAGAGTCTTCAATAATGTCACTAGCTTTAAGGTCAAGGGTTTTGACTAGGTTTTCAAGCTATTCTATATTTTTCTCTACATAAGCTATATAGATGACAAGACTCTTGAGCTCAAGATCTAGGTAATCAAGATCAATACGCCATAAAACATCACTATGGGATCCACTTAGGCTCAAAGGTAAACTAATCTAGTCCCAAGTATCCATATTATAGTCTTTCATGTCAACCATAAATACATTAAGTGATACATTGGTAACAAAATGATAAAAAATTGATAAATTAATGCAAAATGCTCTAATAATAGTGCATAAATGGAATAAACATTTTGAAACAAGTGCTACATGAGGCCTAAATGGGGGCAAAAAAGGCTATAAGGCATGAGTTAGAAGTAGTACAAGGTTAAACATGATCAAATATGATTAACTTTGCTAGTTTTAGGCCTTAGTGAGCCATGGTAAGGGGCTACAATGTTGATAGGTGATTTTGGACATGTGGAGGCTATTTTCAAGTTGTTTTAGGTAAAAAATGAGGTTTTATTGCCACATTGCTAGCATGGGTGGGATGACCCCCAACATGGATAGGGTGGTTATGTTATTACTTAAGCTTATTTCAATTAGCTTGGAACTCTTGAGAGGTTTTATGATAAACATTGGTCATTTTGAAGGTTAGAATTTGCAACAAAAGAGAGTTTTAAGGTATTACTCCGTAGAGCCATGTTAGCTAGCATGGATGAGGGGATTTCAGTGTGGATAGCTTAGCCTTGGTGATTGTAGGATTAAATTGTATCTAAATCCATGGTTTTGTAGTTGTATGCTCTTATAGTCAAGTTTTAAGGCCATTTGATGAGTGTCGTGTGGGCAAAACCTTGTTAGGAATCTTATCTACACTAGGATCAAACTAACTAGTGTAGCTCTAGTGTCCCTCAACATGAATATACTTGATTTTTTTTCTAGTGGGCTTAAGAGGTAATTCAATTAAGTTTTCAACCCTTTAGATTTCTAGTACTCATGTTTGAGGTTTAGACTTATAGTTACCCATGTTTCATGGTTGTTTCATCTTTTTCATGGTTATACCCATCCCTCCCCCCTAGCCACACTAAGTAGCATTTCTTATCATGGTTGAGGGAGTATGATGGGTTTTTTTTTAGTTAAAATGAGTTTAAATTATAGCAAATTTATGGTCTTGATGTCCTAGGGTCCACTGGGCTAAGTTTTAAGCTTTTTAATGTGTTAATGTACTACCAAAACTAGTAAGAAACCTTACCCATGTTAAAGCCACATTGGCCAATGTGGCTTTGGCCTTTCCCAATGTGGCTACATGAATTTTATGGTATTTGATACTTTTGATTAGGGTTACTTAGATTTTGGGATTATTGAAGGCTTCCATAGAGGTTTTAGGTTTAGTCAAACCATCTTGGAATTGAACTGTATTTTGGTTTATGCTTGTGGATGTCATCCCCTTTTGAGTAATATTGGTCAACATGGATGGACCCTTGCATAGTGTGTTTGCTTAAAATGGAAGGTATTATGGTGGGTTTTGACCTCTCTCATGGCTTGGTGTTTGTTGGTGTTGACATTCAGCTACTAAATTTGGCATGGGGTGTTTGGGTTTTCTTGTGCTAGGCATGGGATGCTAGGACCCATTCTACATCCATGCTAAATAGCATGTGTGAGGGGGGTTTACAATTAAAAAGGTTTTTCTAGGCTTCATTGGGATTAAACCCCAACGTAGATGGGATTTTAGGCCTAAAAACTCCACTACTTGGGAGGTGCCTAGTGGGGGCCCATCCAAATTCAAATTTTATTCTTGATTTTGAAACTCCCACCATCCTAGTGTTGCAAATTTTTTTTCTTTTAAACTTTTAATTCACCATGAGTTTAGTGTGTGCATTAGGAAAGGGATATTTAGGATGGGATGGCTTGGTATAGAATTGGTTTTTTACTTACTGATTTTACAAGCATCACTTGCATAATCCATCTCATCATTGGCAATGCATTGGTTTAGGGCTTTGGTAGTAATTTTAAGCATAAAACTCACCAACCTTCAACATTGCTTAGTAAGAATCAACCAAGATCAATGCTATTGCCAATATTTTTTAAGGTTTTTTGTACTATTCATCACCACGATGAAGAGGAAGGCCACTATAAACAACCTTGGTGTGGAGAAAATTTCATAATCTTGTGCAATCTTCAAAACAAAAAAATCATTAGCATTTGTAAGAATTTTGGAGAAAATTGGCATCTACCTAAGCATTGGAGACTCTTAGCGTAGTAGTATTGCATCAAATGTTAAGCATACCTTACCTTCCTTTGCACCAACATTTTAGATCTAGGCTGAAAACCACCAAGGAGTTTTGGTGTTGGAAGTTGGGAAGTACCTAGATTGTGAAGCTAACTACAACATGCAGCTTGCTAGCTTCAATGGGCTTCAAGCTTTATCCAAGAAACTCCTTTGTGCATTTGGGCATACAACTTGTATACTTTGAACTCATACTTTGGAATATTTCTCATTATTTCAATAACATGTTTAGTTCATTTATTGTGCAAGTTCATTCCATGATTAATTTCTGTGCTTTCCTTTTAATCAAATCTACATTTTATTTAAATTATTTATCTTGTTTACACTTCATAAGTCCCTAAGTGATCAAAAAGATTGTCCAGGTTGCCTCAAATCCTCTTTCTCATATGTCACACTAGGAGTCTTGATGCCCAAATAGCTTAGTGTTACCACAAAATCTCACATAATCTCAAATGTTAAAAAGTGGTCAAAATGGTTGTACATTCCATGCTAGAAAATATCCAAAAGCCTTGTGTCTATGATAACTTCTCTAAGCTTTCAAATGCCAAAATGGAAAAACCATTTCATGGTGCTCAAGCTTGGTTTATATAGGTTTTATGGCCATAATTTCAGCTGCAAATTTCTGTCTTGATTGCTAATAGATTGATGTCATGTGCAGGTGTAGCAAATGTTTGAATTTAGCATGGTTTTTGGTTATGGTGAATTTTGATATCCCTAAGGTATCAAAACCATTCTAATTACCAAAAATAGTAAATGGAAATTCTACCCATGCTAGCTTCTTCTATCCACACTAGCCTTCTAAGAGAAACATTGAGCCTGCAGGAGCAATGCTAGGTTACATTGGCAACATTGGTTGCATGGGCAACATTCATATGCAAGATCAATGCTGGGGTGCTGGAACAATGCTAAGGCTACTAGAGCCATGCTAGAGTAAGAGCAACACTAGGGCTATTGAACTTTTGAAACAATGTTGGGTTTGCATGATCCATGCTAAGACTAGGAGCAATGCCAAGGCTTCAAGAGCTAAAATCCCCAAGGCTAAGCATAGGTGACTAGTGTAGCAAAGGTCATACCTCCTACAAAACCCAAAATCCATAAAAATTCCAATTTTGGTAGTCCAAAAAGAATTTTTGACATCCCACTTCCTTGAGTTCAAATATAGACATGGCATACCCTTTTTCACTTGGGTGTTGAGGCTATGACCACTTATGAGGCATTTTTTCAACCTCAAAAGTTAGAGTTTGTGAAATTGCATCTCATGGATTATAATTTTCACATTCTATAATAGAGTTTTAGCCTCAATTTTCATGGGGTGAAAGTAACGACACCAAAATCTTACAACATGCGTTTTCTTAGTGGTGTTTCATTGAAAATTACCAAGGTGTTCTTGAGGAGAAAACTGTAATACCTAAAAAAATTGGTTGCTAGAAAACTAAAAATTCTAGTGAAATAGCCTAATCTTTGATCCCAAGGACCTTTAAGAAAGGGATCCAAGGCACCCCAGATAGTCTTATTGATCACTTAGGGACTTAAGGAGTGTAAACAAGATAAATAATTCAAATAAAATGCAAATTCGACTAAAAGGAAAGCATAGAAATTATTGAAATAATGAAGATTATTCCAAAGTATGATTTCAAAGTGTACAAGTTATGTGCCAAAATGCATGAAGGAGTTTCTTGGATGAAGCTTGAAGCCTATTCAAGCTAGCATTTTTCATGTTATGGTTAGTTTCACAATCTAGGTAATTCCCAACTTTCAACACCAAAACTCCTTGGTGGTTTTCAGCTTCGATGTGTAATGTTGATGCAAAGGAAAGTAAGGCATGTTTGACATTTGATGTAATAGTACTACGTTGAGAATATCCATTGGTCAAGTAGATGTTAGCTTTCTCCAAAAGTCTTACAAATTCCAATCATTTTTTGGTGCTAAAGGTTGCACAAGGTTGTGAAATTTTCTCCACCTCGAAATGAACCAAAAAGAACCTGTTTAATGTGTTCTAAATTCTTATTTATAGGGCATAGGGTTGTTGTTTTTGATGCTACAAATTTTTTCCTTGATTACTGATAGATTGGTATAATTTCTAGGTGTAGTAGGCCTTTGAGTCCAATGTAGTTTCCATTTATGATAAGTTTTGATATCCCCAAGCCACCAAAGCATGTTGTTTACCATAAATAGTAAATGGACTTTTCCAACCATGCTAGCCTTAGCCACCAATGCTATTCTTGTGGCAGCAACGTTTGGAGTTGTTAGAAAAAGGCTCAAATGTTTAAGTAACACTAGCTTTATGAAGAAACAAAACCCCAAACGACTCTAACATTGGCTTTTTGGAACAATGTTGAGAGTAGTGGAAACTATGTTGGCCTTCTAGGAGCAACATTGGAGTTGCAAGAGCAACACTAGGTTGTACGAGTAATGTTGAGGCTACTAGAGCAATGCTAAGGCTACTAGAGCAACATTGAGACTACTAGAACAAAGCTAGGCTACTGGAGTAATGCTAGGGTTGTAGAAGCAACACTGGGGATGCTAGAGCAATGTTGGGCTATTAGAGAAATGTTAGGCTATTAGAGCAATGCTGAGTGGTAGCAGCAACATTGGGATTGTAGGAGCAATGCTACACTACAGGAGAAACACTGAGCTATAGGAATAATGTCAAGGCTACTAGAGCAACATTGGGTTGTAGGAGCAACATTGGCCATGTTGAAGTTAAACCCCCGAATGCTAAGCATTTGTGCCTCTAGTGTAGTAAAGGTCATACCTTCCACAAAACCCATGATAATGCTAAATTTGGTAGTCCAAGAGGTATTTTTGAACCCACTAAAGCCCAAATATAGATATGTTAGGCCTTTTCCACTTGGGAACTAAGGCTATAACAACTTATGAAGCATTTTTCAACTCCAAAAATTAAAGCATGTGAAATTGCATCTCATGGATTACAATATTCACATCTTACAAGGAGGTTTTAGCCTTAGGTTTTGTCAAAGAATATAGTCGTAATGCTAAGAGGTTGCAACATGCATTTTCTAGGTGGTGTTTCATTGGTTTCTCTTTGTTGATTTTTGGAGGATGGACCTAAGAGACATTAACAAAGAATACAAAACACCACTGTAGATCCATCACCAAGGTTCCCTCTCCATGCTTGATTTAGTAGTGTCAAACAACACCAAAGAGTTCCTATGATGATGGGATTAATTTTGGGTAAGGGCTATCATTCACTATATGGAAATAGTCACAAGGATAAAAATATGTTCCAAATGTTGTCAATCATGATCATGGTGATGGTGTTGACATGTTGGCTAATCAATGTGATCTTCACACTTCATGCTTCAAAGTGTTGGTCACTTGGTAATGTTCTTGAGGAGTCAATAGTTTGCTCCAAGAATTATTTGAACATTAGGCTCCTCCCTTAAAATTTTTGAAACCTTTGATTTATCTTTTTGGCTTCATTGTCCTTGTTGGCTTCTTGGCCATATGTTTTTTCCCTTTTTTTATGTGGTGAAACCTTGATTCAGTTCTCTTGCCAAGGACAAATTTGATTTGGTTTTCTCGTTGAATGAGATGTGTTACATCCAATGGACTTGATGATGGAGCATGTCAAAGGAGATGTCAAATGACCATAATGCATAAATATCAAACATAGGTCATCATTTTCATCTAGGGTAAGGAAGATCATAATTAGGCTACAGGGTTGGGCGCGACGAATGGTAATGGAAATTATGTAAAACAAGCATTCATGATACAGTGGGACAAGCTAACCAAATATTACAAATCAAGATCACATGGTAACTTGCTACCGTAATGAGCTATGCCTTTGCAATGATATCTAAGCTTCATCCTATAAGCACAACTCCAAGAAAACAAGAAAACTAGACAATGAAAAGATGTTTTTACAAAGTAAGTGCATAGGCCACATGAGACAACTAGTAGACCAAGTCACAATTGATCACCATTCTCACATCATAGAGGGATATGTGCAATGTGCATCAAATTTACAATGTTCTATAGTTCATTCATTGTATTACACACACACACACACACACACAGTGAAAGAGAGAGAGAGCATGAAAGCTTGCTTGTTGTAGACCATTAGAGCTATTAACATTGGTCATTCATTGTAATCTTTCAACAATGATAAATAACACTATAAGAAAACATGTGAGTGTTAGATGTAATGAAGGGCTATGTGATAGCTTTGATGTGATATAACAAGGGTATCATGTTATCTTTAGTAGAGCTAAGTTTTGGTGAGGAACTTGGTTTCATGTGTTTTCTCCTCACCATCATGGTCTTAAATGGAAACTTTGATAAAGGTGCTCTCTGTGATGTTTTCAGCTTCAAGGTTAAAGATCATCAAGCTACTTTAGAATGTCAATGTTGTATGATAGAATGGTCTTGAGGCATGATTCTTGGATATTTTAGGTCAAATTTTTCTAACGACATCATGAGAGGGGCCCATTTAGGATTTAAGGCTTGTCAAATTTTCTTCCTTATCCTCCTAGCTCAATCTTTCATGACAACATAAGCACATCCAATATCACTTGTGTAATAAAATATTGTAGAAATAGTGAAAAATACTTTAATAATAAAGCAAAGGTTGGTCAAAACCCATTAAATCAATGTCAAAGCATGGTCTTAATAGGTAGGCTAAGGTAAACAAGGTGAAACAAAGATCAAATGATGCAAGATGGGCCAAATGTAAGCCAAGTGATGGTTGAATGAGACCATATGAGAGTTGAACCCTCTTGAGTGATGTAAATCAAAGTCAAAGAATGATCAACAAGGTTCATAAGAGAGGATATAAGGAAAATAAGGTGGAACAATGGTCAAATAGCATGGAATGAAACCAAATAACAACCAAATGATGACAATGAAAGTCTATGATGCATAACAAGGTCAAACTAAGTCAATACTCAATGGAATAAGGGAAAACCTGTCAAGGTGAAAAATATGTGGTAAAACATGATTAATGTAGATCAACCAAGGTTAGATTTTGCTAGTTTTAGGTGTTAGTAGGCCAAAGTAAGAGGCTACAAAGTTGACAAGTCAGTTTGGGCTATTTTGAGGTTGGTTTTAGGTCAAAATGAGGTTTTTCTAGGCATCCATGCTAGATCCATGCTAGCCAATGTGGATAGCATGGGTTCCATTATGGATAGGATGGAAATGTAGTTTTCTAGATTCATTATGGTTATTTTTGTGATCTAGGTGGCTTGTATGGTTAGCACAATGGACTAGGGATAAAGTTTGATCAATTCTGGTATCGATTTGAACCTCTAGAAGCTCTGAAAGCAACCTGGAACTACCATTCACGTTGGTTAGCATGGCCCCAACATGGGAGCTTGAAAAAATTGAGTTTATGGCTTTCCAAGATTGAAATTTATGTTCTATTAGCTTCCTAGGGTAGCGTAACGTCATGGGGATTGAAACCAATCACTTTACAGGTCAAGATAGGCTACATAAAGTGGGTTTTGGAGCCTTACAAACTAGAGCTACACTAGCTAGCATAGTTGGGGGTAATCCCAACATGGATGGACAAAACATGGACTTTTGATGGTCACAATAGTACCAAATGTCAACCAGCTTTAGGGTTTTAAGGTTTTAGACTTTCCCACATAAGTTTTAGATCATTTGGAGTATTGTGGTGCTAGAAAAATTGGTTTGAAACCCCAACCATGCCAGAGCCACATTAGTTAGCATGGCTCTAGCCTCCTCTAGCATGGTTGCAACTAAATTTTGATTTTTTGATGAGTTTCAATGGCAAATCAACCAAGTTTTCAAGTTCCCAAGGTTATTAATGTGCATGGTAAGGGTTTTAACTCAAAATTTTTAATTTTAGAGGTTATTTGAGTGTTTATATGGTCATCCTCCTTTGTACTACACTAGCCAACATAGTCCCAACATGGATGGGGGAAATATGATGAATTTTAGCCATTTTGACTTAGTTTCTAGGGGTTTGGTGGTCTTTGGGCACTTTGGTAGTGTTCTAGGATTAAAGGGATGATTTTTGAGGTTGATTTTACCTATTTATCACTTGTTATTAGCTCTATACATAGCATCCACATAGGGCCTATTTTGATCAATGTGTTTGAGGGGTTTCCCAGCATGGCTGAGGGTGTTAATATGAGATTTAGCTTGTTTTACATTGTCATTTGGCATCCCAAGGTTACTGGAGACTTTGGAGAGGTGTAAAGATCAAGAGATGCAACTTTGAAGGCTATTTATGATATTTAATGGTTAAACCCTTAGCAATTACACTATGAATATGCTAGCCAGTGTGGTTGATGTGTCCCCAATCATGGTTCATTGAATAAAAGTGATTTTTGAGACTTATTGGTGGGCTTTAGGTCCTTCTGGAGCTACTAGAGGCTACTACTAGGGTTTTAGGCTTAGAGCAACTATTATGAAGTTAACTGGATGCTTTTTTATCTTTGAAACCTTTATCCCCCCTTGAATAATGCTAGCTAGCATGGCTCTAGTGTAGTCGTGAATAAATCTTGATTTTGGATAATGTAGAAGTTCAATTCGCTAAGTTTTTGGGCCCCCAGGGCTGTTGGTACCTATGGCTATGCTCCAAGCTTAAAATTATTAATCCAAGAGGTCATTGGAATCTTTTTTTCATCCCCATTTCTCAAAGCTATGTTGGCCAATGTAGTTCTAGCGTAGTTGTAAATAAATCTTCATTTTTGGAGAATTTAGAAGGCCAATCAAGCAAATGTTTAGGCCCCCATGGCTACTAGTATCAATGGCTAGGGTTTGGCTTCAAAATTATGAAATTTGAAGCCTTTTTTATGGTTTTTTTGGTTATCCCCCCTTGGGCCATGCTAGCCAACATGTCTCCAACATGGATAAAGGGGCAATGATAAAGGTTTTGCTACTTTTGAGTTTTTTTTAGGGTTTAGTGATCCTTGGTGACTCTGACAAGGTTTTGGCATCATAGGTGTGTGTATTAAGGTCATTTTGGTGCATTTATGGGACTTTATGGATCATCCTCAAAGCATCTGCACTTGGCCCACACTAACTAGTGTGGGCAAGGGGTTCCTCAACATGGATTAAGGGGTTGGCACAAAATTTGACTTATTTTCACTTGATTTTAGGCTACTAGGGGCTCTAGAAAGATGTGAAAGTTATGATATGCTAACTTGAAGGTTACTTTTGATGTTTTATGGTCACACCCCATCCAACCACACTAGTTAACATGGTTGGGATGTCCCCCCAAGCATGGCTCCACTGAAATCCATGATTTTGCCACTTTTTATTAGATTTGATGAGGTTTTGGAGCTACTAAGGGGCTTCTACTAGGGTTTTAGGATTTGTGAATCCATCTTGGAGTCAAATTAAGCTTTGATTGATGCCTGTGAATTCCATCCCCCCTAGAGCAACACTTGCCAACATGGATGGGCTCTGGGTTTATGTTGTTGCTAGAAATAAAAGGTTCTATGATGGGTTCTTACATCTCTAGGGCTTTGGTTCTTGCTTGCATTGACATCTTACTACTAAATTTGTCATGGATTTCAAGTTAAAAGTATTTTTCAAGGCTTCATAAGGGTTAAACCCTAGTGTAGATGGGATTTTAGGCCTTAAACCCTATCACTTGGAAGGCATGTAGTGAGGTCCATCCAAATTCAAATTTTATTTTTTATTTTTGATCTCCCACCATCCTAGCATTGCTAAAAATTTTCTCGCTTTGAACTACTAGTTCATTATTAGTTTAGTAAATGAATCAAGCAAAGGAGGTTTAATGTATGTTACACGGTTTCATGTTGTGATTATGGTATAAGGCTGCATTTGCTAACTTACATAGTTATAATGTAATAAAGAAGTGAAATTGACTAGGTGGTAAGGTTGTAAACTAAATCATAAATAATTTATGATATTTTGCTAGTTTTAGGCCATGTTGGACCATGATTTTACCAATTTTCGGCCCCAACAAGCCATAAGGCTGCTAGTTTTAGGTATTAGTGGGCCATATGTTGCTAGTATTGGGCCTTGGTAGGCCATAGTCCATACTTTCCTAGCAAGCATGAGATGTTTTTGAGAGATCATATAATGATAAAATTAGCAATGAAACATGATATAATGTCATAAAGATGAATGAAAAATTGATAATAGGATGGATGAGGCATTTATTGTGAACTTTTTAAAAAATATTTAATAGATCAATGAGTCCCTTTAGCATGATCTTGTTCTCACCATCTCTCTTGTTCAACATGGAAAGCTACATGAATTTTCATTGACCACCCCATGTCATAAAGTTGATATTGATGGCATTATTATTATCTTTGTTGTTGGTGACCCTAGTTTGAGTATTAGGAGTTTCTTCTTGAAACTTCACCTTTGAACCTCAATCAATGTTGAAATAGTTAACCAAAGATAGCAATACATTATCTCCATGAATGAAAATTTTCCCTCCTAACGTATAGAAGATAAGACTGCCTAGAGCTTGGCCAACCTGGCCTTCCTAAGATCAAGTTGAAGCCAAGTGTCTCTTCAACTATTAAGAAGTTGGTGGATGTGGAAAACTACTTTCCAGCTACAAAATCCAACGAAATAAAACCTTGCACTACTACTCATGATTTATTAAATGACTTGAGTGCTAAGGTTGTGGTTTCTTGGAAGTTCTTAGTTAAGCCTAGTTTGTCAACAACGGAAAATGATATCACATTAGTTGTCGCCTCATCATCCACATGAACATGGTGAACTTTATATCTACCAGCATGTATGGTGATAAGGATATGAGCGGATAGCACTTATCCATTTCTAGAGTTAATCTTTACCACTATCATAAAGGTTAAGCATTGGTTTATTCCTATTTTCCCTAAGAGAAGCTTGCTCAATGATAGAGTGGATTGATTCTTTATTGGAAGGAATGTCTTTGCTCACAAGGATAGAAGTTAACACTTGAGCTAGTGCATCTCTATGAGTAGGAGAGGTCATGACTAGGTCATACAAGTTTGGTAACATGTTCTTTTATTTCAATAACCATTTGGCTTGTTCCATTTTTGTAAGAAAATTCTTTACCTTGTCATGTGATCCTTTGGCCTTAGTGGTTTTAACTTCCTCCATCCTTTCTAGAGTTTGTAGCTTACGTTTTAATGTATGTGCCTTGGCCACTTGTCCAAGGGTGTAGTTGATCTTAGTATGGATCTAGGCTTATTTTTTGGTTTTACAATAGGTTATTTTCATTGACATTGCGATGATGGTTTCTTATTAACCATTGAGTTATTGGTCATAATATGCAGCCTTTGGTCATGGTTTGTTGTGGTCTTACTTATTGAAGATGGAGGGATCTAAATAATGAATCGTTCCTTAGGCATTGGAGGATTAGTAACTCATTGATTGCATTGTGGTGTTGAAGCCACTAAAGGAGGGACATGTATGATGAAAGGCTCTTATGGGTTAGAGGAGGTGGTATCCATATGATGAAGAGCTTTCTAGGCTTTGTTTTTTGGGGTTGGGATGATAGTTTGATGATAAATGGTTTCCTAGGAGGATTAGACCATTTGGTTTATGTGAATGAGGCTATAGTATAGGAGTTGTTATTGGCTTTTGGAGACTTAGGCTTATTCAACACTAACTCTCCATAGTCTATCATCTTTTGGAGGTCATCCTTTAATGCTAGGAAGAAATTGATGTCATGATCAACCATTTGATTATAATGGCAATATCAATCTAGTCTAAAGTACTTTGATGGATATTGTTGGGTCTTTGGCTATGTCACAAAGACAATCATGCCTCTTACAAGCCTCTTTAAATAGTTTCTTATGTTTTATACATTTGTCTTTAAGAAACTATTCTAGAAGTTTAGAGGGCTTCATAGGCAACCTAGTGTACTTAGACCTATCCTTCCACCCAAATCTTGGTCTTTGTTGATTTGGAGCATATGACGTGGATGGTTGAGATGAGTTAGAAGATGTTTTGAGAGGTGGTGATCCTTGCCTCTCCACTTATTTTGTATCTTTAGATATTGTAGTCATAGTGGTATGTTCTTGCTTGGTTTCAACCCTATTCCTTTTTGTGTGTTGGTTTTTGCATACTACATAGGCTAGATTTTTGCTAGCCTTAGCTTCCTTCTTGACATTCTTAGTTTATGAGAAGACTTGACCTAGTGATTAGGACTCTAGGTAGTAAACATTTGACTTGATAAAGTCATTTACTATCCCTTGGTTGATAGCCATGAGGTGGATTTTAGAAATAGGCTTTGAAATCTCATTGTGAATTGAATTCCATCTCTGAATGAACCTTTTCACTAGTTCAAGTGGCTCGTACTTTTCCTTCAATAATTGGTCAAACATGGCATTTGGCTTCAAGTTGTATCTAAAGTAGTTGACAAATTCATTAATCAATTAATCAAGGAAAGAGATGGAATCTCTAGGCAAGGTTTGATATCAATCTAGAGATGTTTCCTTAGGGGACATGAGGAAAATTCTTAATATTGTATGTGGCCAAGCTTGGAAAAAGAGGCACTTAGATCAAAAGTTGACTAGATGTGTGTGAGAATTCCCTTCATTGTATTTGGTGAAGTTTGGAATAGGCAAGCCCATGGTTAAGATTATTTGAGATACAGTAGGACTTATAAGATCATCTTGGTAGAAGTCTAGAACCTTGATCATTTGAGTTGTATTGGCCTTGGGTTTTTGCAACTCTTCATTAAGATCTTGAATTATTTGGAAGGCTTGATCCAATCCTTGGGACATCCCTTTGGGCTATGGTATTTTTGTTTATAATTGAGAAGGAAATTGTGAGGTTTTACTTTGTCCAATTGATGTTGGCATAGAGGAAGAGGTCGTGTGGTTACCATTGTAGGGGGATTAAACAAGGAGAAAGAAGTAGTTGGAACTTGTGGTATGAGGGGGACAAAAGGAGTATGAGAGGTTTGTGTTACTTGGGGTCCCAATGAGAATCCCTCTAGTATGATAAAGGGAGATGATAAGGTAGACATCATTAGGGTTGGGTGAACAAATTAAGCTGGTGTGGCAAAGAGCATCAATGGGAATAAGGAGGTAGATTGAGACATGTATCATGCCTAGTGTGTGTAAATAATGGGTGTAAACTCAAACATGGTAGAATGAATAGGAGGAAAATTAGAATGAGGAATTTTTCCTACCAATGAGGCAAGTGTTGGAGCCAAAAAATTTGGTTGCTGGAATGAAAATAAAAAATTCCCAAGTATTAGAATAGTTTTAGCCCTAAATCCCAAGGGCCTTCGAAAAACAAGATTCAAGGTACTTTGGATGATCTAGCTAATTACCCAGGGACTTACAGAGGTATAAATGGAAACATAAATAGAAACATAAATGACAATGGAAACATAAATGAAATTGTAGATTCAAAATGAAAATAGACACATAGATGAAAACTTGAACTAAAATATGCATAATAATGAATTTTAACAATATTGGAATTGAAATGCATAAAGTACAAGGTTCACAAAGTACAAATTTATGTGCTAGGTGCACAAGAAGTCACTTGGAAGGAGCTTGAAATTCATTAGAGCTTGTAGTATGCATTTGAAACCCCAAGATCTAGATACTTCCCAAGCCCAGTTTCCAGCAACTCCTCACTAGTTTCCACTGAAATCTGCAACTATAATCATTGATAGTATTCCACCCTTGAAGTAGTGGTATCATGTTGGGAGTCTTTGATGCATAGCATAGATACCAATTTTTCTCTCAAAGGTGTTGCAAGGTTACAAAGGCTTTCTTGGTTGCAAAAAATGCCAAAAATTGCTATTACTTGAAAGAAGTTGGAACCCTAATAAGGTGTTACATTTGATTTTTATAGGCCATGGAATTACTATTTTTGGTATCTACAAATCACTCTAATGATTACTAATAGATTGATGTCCATTTTCAGGTTTAAAAATCATCAATTCTCTACACAGGTGACCATTTATAGTAAGTTTGGAATAAACCATAACCACCAAATCCCATCAAGATACTATAAATAGTAAAAAAAAACTTTTCTAACTATGTTGACACCATCCCAACTATGCTAACCTTGGTAGACTATGCTAAAGTTGCTATATTTGCTAGTGACCCTAATATGTATGTTGGCCATGCTGCAATTACTAAATACTTGGGGTGACTACACTGGCCATTATTGGAAAAATGGAAAATGGAAAATCCTAACAATTCTAACACTACATCTATGCATCCATGCTGGGTTTTGTGATGACTATGTTATTTTGGAAATGAGAATGAAAACCCAACACCATTTATGCTGGGGGTAGATGGTTCCAACGTAGTTGAGGCTATACCCCTATAAAACCCATGAAAATGCTAAATTTTACAATTCCCAAGATTTTTAGCCTTTCCAAGCCCAAATATAGACATGAGATAACCTTTTCCCTTTGGGAAGTGAGGTAGTAGCAACTTATGAGGAATTTTTCAGCCTTGAAAAGTTAAAGTATGTGAGATTGCAACTCATGGACTACAAATCTTATATTTACAATGAAATCTTGCTTAAGTTGGAAAATGAAGATTATAATTTGTAGCATGAATATTTGATGGATTTTCATGGGCCCCTCTTTGTTGATTTTTGGAGGATTAACTCGAGAGACATCGACAAAGAATATAAAATACCACTATAGGTTCATCACTAATGTGCCCTCTCCATGCCTGATTCTATAGTGTCGAACCATGAAAAAGGGTGCTTATGATGATGGGATGAGGTTATGATGAGGTAACAGAGGGTATATTCAGTATTTGGCTACAAGGAAATGGTTATAAGGATTAGCAAGGAATTCCAAATGTTGGCATCATGACTATGATATGACATTGACATGTTAATGAATTAATATGTCTTTGCACTTCATCTTTTGAAGTGTTGGTTACTTAGTAATGCATTTGAGGAACCAACACCTCACTCCAAATTTTCTTTGGCCATTAGGCTCCTCCCTTTGCATGTTTAAAGTCATTAGTTTATCTTTTCTGGGTTTCATTGGTGGTTTGGCTTCTTGGCAATTTTCTTCCCCATTTCTTTTAGGTAAAACCTTCATTGGGTTTCATTACCAAGGCTAGATTTGATTCAATTCTCCTATTGAATAAGATGTGTTACATTCAATGTACTTGCAGGTGAAGCATGATGAAGGGATTTCATATGGCCACAATGCATGAATGTCAACCATTGGTCATCATTATTGTTTAAGGATTAGGAAGCTTATAGTTAGGCTATGGGATTGGGTTCAAGGAAATGGTAATAGGATGGAAATGGCATAAGCACTCTTGAAACAACAGGACAAAATCATTGAATCTTACTCATTGAGGTCACATGGTGACTTGCTACCATGATGAATTGCATCTTTTCAATGACTACAGGCTTCTTCCTATAAGCACAACTCCAAGAGAACAAGAAACAAGACAAACATGTTGTTGCATGATAATGCATAAAACCATATAAGATAATTAGCAAACTAGATCACCATAGGTCACTTGTTATTGCAACATAGAGAGATCTATGTAATGTGCATCAAATGTTAAAAAGCTTGTTGTTCATTCATTATGCTAAAAAAAGAGATTAAGAGAGAGAGAGGGCATGCAGGCTCACTTATTGTAGATCATCAAAATTGTCAACAAACGTCATTCGTTGTAACCTATCAACAACACTATAACACATTTTAGTCTAGATGGGAATTTCAACTAAGGAACCCTCCATGATATTTCTAGCTTCAAGGTCAATAGTCATTAGGCTACTTTAGAGTGTCAATGTTGTATGATAGAATGGTCTTGAGGCTTAGTGCTTGGATAGTCAACTTGGTCTAACAACATCAAGAGAGGGGTCCATGTAGGCTTTAATGCTAGTGAAATTTGCATCCTTATTCTCCTTGCTCATTTTTGCATGACAACATAAGCACATCTTGTGGCATGTAAGTGATAAAATTATTAAATGATGTCAAAATTATGTGAAATACCTAATAATAAAGAAAAGTGGGTCAAGACAAATTAAATTGATGCCAAATAGGTTAAAACGTGGTCAACAGAGATCACTAGGGATAGTATAAAATCAAACATGGTCAACTATGGTTACAAATTGCTAGTTTTAGGCCTTAGCAAGCCATGTTGCTTATTTAAGCCCTTGGTAGGCCATAGTTACAAGGTATTAAATGATGATCAAGAATGATCAAACCCCATCACTTAACATCAATCAAAGGCTAACAAAGGTCAACATAGGCCACAATAGGAAAAAATAAGGTAGATATGGTGAAACTAAAGTTATGTAGAGGCTACATGAGGTCAACTAAAGGTAATGAAGGTCAAAAACACATAAAAAAGTCAAAAAAAGTCAATACACCATGAAACAAGGTCAAATCAATCAAAGTGAAATACATGTGGTAAAACTTGATCAATAGTAGTCAAAAAGGATTAGATTTTACCATTTTTAGGCCTTAGTAGGCCATGGTGTAAGGCTACAAGGTTGTCAAGGGAGTTTGGGCATATGATGAGGTCATTCTAGGGTTATTTCAAGGCAAAATTGATAATTTTTCTTGTGACTATGCTAAGCTTTACTAGTGACTATGATAGCCCAACATAGTGATGTAATCCCCAATGTAGTTAACATTGATGGGAAATTTCCCAAGTTCAATATGGTCACTTTCAAACTCCTGATGGTCTAGAAAACAAGCATAGGGAGTTGGGATTGAAGCTTGTTATGCTTTGGCTCTATTTTCACCTCCCATAAGCTAAAAATATTGTTTCCATTAATGACTACGCTAGGCTAGCATAGTCAAGGTAGGCACCAATGTAGTCACATGAAATAAGTGAATCATTGGGATTTTAGGGTTGGAATGAGTTCTCTACAAACTTCCTAGGATAGTGTAGGCTCTTAGAAGAACTAAATTGACTATTTAGAGATTGAATTTGGGCAACAAAAGTGGTTTTTATGGTATTTTCTGTTAGACTACACTAGGGCAATGTACTCATGCAATGCTTGAGTGTAGTTAAGTGGAATTTGATGTTTCAATGATTAAAATAAAGTGAAATTGTAGTTGGATGAAGCTGAACAGGGTTCTAGATTTTCCAAGTTAGGTTTTGGGCCATTCAGGGTGGTCTAATGTTGGTCAACCTTGTCACAAAACATGTTTGCACTATGACTACATTGGGCCAATGTAGTCACAAGCTTCCATAGTGTATTCATGCATAAATCTTAATTTTAGGTAATTTTCCATGCCCAATCAACCATGCTTATGGACTTCTAGGGTCACTGGTGTTGCTAGCTAGGGTTTTAGCATCAAAATTATCTATTTTGGTGGTTGTTTGGATCTTGGGAAGGCCATGTATCTCTTAACTACATTGGTCTAGCATAGGCATGCAATCCTTAGCATATTTGAAAGTATTATGATGAAAATGATGAATTTTGGCTTGATTTTGAGGGTTTTGTGCTCTCAGTAGCATCCAGCAAGATTCTAGGGCTTTCTGAAAGTCAATTTGGGTTGCTTATGGCTCATTTTGGGCTCTACTAATATCTTTATAGAACTACTAGGATACTAATGGCTTTCTAGAACTACCAGGAGCTCTACCTAGGTTTTGGAAACATGGCATGGGTGTTTGGTATCGATCACAAGTTTGGTGAGTGAAAACAGGCTTATTCCATTCTTGACTATGTTGGGCTAGTATAGTCATCCCCAAGAACTAGTCTGTAATGAGATTTAAAGCTATTCTAGTGTTCTGTAACTACTAGTTCTAACTTCCATCTACTAATTTTTGCATCAAGGTCTCATAGGTTGAAGCACAATGTAGGTGGAGTTTTAGGAATTATAAAAGACATCATATTCCATTTCACTATGCTAGGCCAGCATATTCAAGCTCTAAGCTAATGTAGCCACTTGGAATAACCAATTTTTTCATGAATTTTATGACTTTTTACAACTCAATTTAAACCCATGTCAACACTTGGTTTCCCACCTTGATCTTAAGGTTTAATAGCATGGATGTAGGACTAGAGGCTAGGTTTTTGGAAGTGAATGTGATTTGGAATCTATCCAAGGCTTCTAAGATTTATCATGGTAACCAAAATCTTAGTCCTAATCTGTCATTTTCATTTTTTGGTTGTAAACTATCATTTTCATATTTTTGATTATAAACTATCATTTTCATATTTTCGATTATAAACTATCGTTTTCATTTTCTTTGGTTGTAAACTATCATTTTCATATTTTTAATTGTAAACTATCATTTTCATTTTTTGATTCTAAACTAAGTTGTAAGTAGGCTATAGATGTTTGTCATTTTAAGGCCATGGTAGGCCATACAATTTATTAGTGTAAGGCCATGGAAGACTATACAATTTTCTAGTTTAATGTCATGGTAGGCCATGATCCATACTTGCCTAGTAAGTATGGGATGGCAAGCCATGATAAAAGGCTAAAACTAATCATGAAGCATGATACAATCTTGCAAAAGTAAACAATTGACCATTAACAAAAGAAGTGGTAAGGTGTTTACTATGAACTCGTTGTTTGACTTTTGAGAGGTCAAGAAATCCTTTTGATATAACTTTAGGTTTACCACCTTTCTTGTTGATCATGGTGAGTTGTATTCATTTTTGTAGATCATTTTTTATTATAGATTTGATGTTGCTAGCATTATTATTATCTTTGTTGTTGGTGGCCCTAGTATGAGTATTGAGAGTTTCCTCTTGAAAATCCACCTCTAAACCTTAGTTAATGTTTATATAGTTAATCAATGGTACCGACACATTATCCTCATGGATCATAATTTCCCCTTGTTCATATGGTAAATGGATCTCCTAGTGTATAGGAGATGAAATTGCCTAAATCTTCACTAACCATGGCCTTCCTAGGATCAAGTTAAAGCTAGGTATCTCTCCAACTACTAGGAAGTTGACAGATGTAGGAAATTACTCACTGGCCACAAAATCTAAGGAGATGAAACCTCACACTACTACTCATGAGTCATTAAATGACTTGAGTGCTAAGGTAGTGGTTGCTTATATATTCTCAATTAAGCCTAGGTTGTCAACAACAGAAAATGATATCATGTTAGTTGTCATCCCATCATTCACATAAACATGGTAAACTTTGTATCTACCAACACATATAGTAATGAGGGGAGGAGTGGATAGCACCTCTCATTTTTAAGAGTCAATCTTGACTTCACTGACATAGAAGTGGAGCATGGTTTCA
Source organism: Gnetum montanum (assembly GCA_015680685.1). NCBI lineage: Eukaryota > Viridiplantae > Streptophyta > Gnetopsida > Gnetales > Gnetaceae > Gnetum > Gnetum montanum. Next base: position 357,086 of record MNCI01030420.1, on the reverse strand, counting down.
TGCCCATTTTCTGTAAGTGAAGCTTGCTCAATGATAGAGTGGATTAATTCTTTGTTAGCAAGCATGTCTCTGCTCATAGGGATAAAGGTTAATACTTGAGCTAGTGCATCCCTATATGTAGGAGAGATCACGACTAAGTCATACATGTTTGGTGATGTGTTCTTCTACTTTAATATCATTTGGCTTGCTCCATTATTATGAGGAAACTTTTTCCCTTGGCATATGATGTTTTAGCATTAGTGGTTCTAACTCCTTTCAACCTACCTAGGGTTTGTGGTTTAGGTTTTGATGTATGTTTTTTCAATCCCTTGTCCATAGGCGTAGTTGGTCTATGCATGGACCTTGGTTGGTTTAAAGCATTTTGTTGTTTGATGAGCCATTTTTGGTAAGCCTCGATATTAGATCCCTAATATCAAACCTCATGATGCATTATCAAATATCCAATATCATGGGATGCATGCTAACCTATAAAGCAACACTTGGTTACATGATTCATCCATTCCATTTCTTAGTTGGAGCAAATCTCTTGCAATTTTGTGTTCCAAAAGTTAGAATATTTTCTAAGTGCCTATAGTAGGAGTCAAAGAAGTGTATGGATCTTTATTCAAGCATTAATGTACCCAAGCACGGTAGTGTGAATGACAATAAAGACAAGATTTTCTAAGAAAACCTTATAGCACTTGGAATAGATTAATGTTTTTTATGCATTTAATATTCATGTAATCTAATTTAATGAATTTAAACTAAGAAATTAATATCGATTAAAAAGCAAACATAAGTACTATAACATGTTTAGGACATGTATAGAAACTAGGAACATATGATTATGTTAGAAATATTTAAATATTAGTTAGTTATTAGATTTAGTATGCATTTAATTACTTTATTCTTGTTCGTAGGTGACTTAATTCATAAAAGATAAAATGATAAAAATCATGTGCCTTAGTTACACTTAACCATACACTTGCACCTCATAAGTGGAATTGATAAGATAATGATTGTAATGGTTAGATTTACCTCCCAAAAGCTAGTGTACTTAGAGAGCTAAAGTCTATGAAATTCCACCAAATCACTAAGTGAACACTAGTGATTCATATGGTTGGTCATGGGATATATCCACTACTCATTATTGGTGTCATTATCAGGGACTTTAGTTAGCTACGTGCACTATCTAGGACTTATGAAAGTTATTCAAAATCATTGCAAAAAATCTTAAATTTGCAATCATTGAGAATAATAATAATATTAAAAGCAGACTATTTTTCTTTCCAACTATAATGTCTTCTTCTCAAAGGGTTGATTCTTTACTATTGTTTGAGCATACTTCCAATCAAAGGTGCGATGGGTTAAAACAATCAGTTCCCTAGCAATGCAAAGTGGTCTATACTCATCTTGATGAGTGTGTGCTAGACTTTACCTTCATCTTGCATCAGGGTGAATAGTTGTGGTGGAGGAACATGGAGGGCAACATTGTGCTACCACCTGATTGATTAGTTCCTGTGATGCTACACCAAACAATCATGATGTTGGACATCTAGGGACTCCATGCTGAATACATTGTGTAAGACCACAACTCTTAGGATTATCACCCCACTAAGGCACAACACAAAAATATCTGCAATAGAAGGTTCATTACAAAGCTTTGAATAGGAAATGGTTCACTAACCTCTGGTTCTTGCTAGGTCAAAAAGATGGTGAGGATACCTTCTCTAGGGATTCTCAATTTACTAAGTCTCCTCCCTTTGTTTTTGATCAGGACAACCTTAACCAAAACTTATAATCTACTATCAACAATCCTAATGTAGGGAAATATGGGTTCCATGATTGTGGAGGATCCATAGGTGGGAGTCATGATAGAGATGGGGACAAGTATCATGATGATGATCCATTGATGAAGTACAATGCTTAAGCTCTTCAATAAAAAATATAAAATGTACTCTTGAGTGTTCGATTTTAGAAAATAGATCCAAGGTTGAAAATAAGGAATACATAAACCCTTGGATGTAGCCATGGGTAGGTACTATTCTCTCTTGCACTGATGTCTTGGCCATGGTTATTCTCAAAGGGAGTATCTCCTCCATATCATAGATGAGCTCAACATAGAAATGTGGAGAACTCGGATCTATGGCCAAGAAAGGCTTTTAAAATTAAGGGTCCATAAGACTCAAAGGTTGATTAAGTAGGTTGCCAAAGAAGAAGAAGAGTTGAGAAAAAGGGAAAGTGAAAAGTACTATAACTGGGACCCTTCCATCCCCAAAAGAGAGGTCCTGTTCTGTGACAATGAGGAGGATGCATTGCTTGATGAGGTGATGCATCACAAGACCTTGCGGATTCAAAATTCTATTTATAAAATTTCAACTAAGGTAAAAAAAAATGTGGAACTCTTTGAATGAAAAGTTCTAAACCACTCTAAAAATATCAAAGGAATCCAAAGGTAGTGATCATGATCATAGGAGAAGGAAGAAAGTTGAACATGCCCACCAAAGGGGTAAGGGAAAGGCTACTACAATAGAGGAGGTTGTGGACTCTAAATCAAATGATGGTGGTGGGTGTAACATGTACCACTAAGAACATCCTAAGGGATGTTATCCTATTATGTCACACATTTAGGAGTTTGAGGTGTATGCTCTAAATTCTAGATTGACAAGAAGGAAAGCACCCAGAAGTCTGCCTTATCCTCAAGGCAACCCCAATCAATTCCATCAACAACAAGCCTACTATCCAAGTGGAACTCCACCTCAATCTTATGACCAGTACCATTAGTGGTAACATCCACAATCGTGGGGAATTCCACCACCAAGGTAGCAATACCCTTACCAATAGTTTGATCTATATGGGTACTATGTTCAGTAACCCATTTCTCTACATGACTCTTCTAGTCATGCTTCATTCCAGCATTACTACTACCCTCCTAAATACTATAAAGCCTAATCTTCAAGAGGAGAATCCCCATTTCCTTAGTACCATTCTCATCTTGCAACACATTTCCCTCTACCCTCAACTCAATTACCACCTAGTCCATCAATGCAGGATGAAATTCTAACCCAGCTACAACAATGTAATGCCACCAAGGCTGTTAACATAAAGCTAGCTCCTCAGTTGAGTGGTTCAAAAAGTCAATCCTAAAAAGGCCATTCTTCTAAACCAACAATCCTACAAATCCCTCACAAACATATGCAGCTAGTAGTCCTACTTCTCCCTCATCCTTTGCATCTACATTCTTTGAGTTCCATTAAAACCAAATGCCTTCCAAAGTATATATTGTCATGTTGACTCATGTTGTAACTAATTGGATAAATGTTGATCACCTTCCTAGGAAGAGATCTAATCCTGAAAGTCACCTTATCTGTTTGTAAATCATTAGGAATGAACATTTCAAGGCTCTTTTGTAATCAAGTTTTGGTATGAATTTAATTTCTCATGAGATTTACAAAGCTTGGAACCTGCCTCCACTAAAGAAGAGCAATATTTGCATGAGTTGGTAGATCAGTCCATTACTATTTCTTTGGCACTAGTGGAGAACATTGTGATCACTATTTCTGGGTGGTCTTATCTTATCAACTTTCTAGTGATCATGTTGATAATTACAAGGGGGACTTCCCAATCATCATGGGAAGGGCTTGGCTAAGCATTGTTGATGTATGGCTAGGTATTATAGACATTTTCATGGAGATTCCCAAGGAAAATAAATTTGAGAAGATAGAGAAGAAGCAAGTTCTGTGCATCACATACAATGACATAGGGTGCAGTTGTGTGCAAAAACTATGATTTGTGAAAAGTATAAATATCATAGCATGCAAGTAGTGTGCAAATGTATTTGAAATTCAAAGGTGCCTCTATGTAGTAGCAACAAAGAAGGAGGACACCTAGTGATTGATAGCTAATCCGTATAGCAACTCAATAATTTGTATGGAACCTACTGAGAGCTTGATGAGTGCCTACATTGAAGGCATGAATAAGATGAACTAGATCCATCAACAACTCTCCGATGAACCTAATGAAACTTATTGGGAAAAGTTGAAAATCCCTAAGAGCTTTAAACAAAAGCCCCTAGAGTTGAAAACTCTACTTGTTGGCATGGAATATGCTTTTTTGAATAGTGAAAAGCTGGTGATAATCAATGCCAACCTTGCACCTAAACAAAAGGTGAAGTTGTTGAAGGTCGTTAACAAGTGGCTAACAAACTTTGCTTGGTCATATCCTAAACTCACTAGAATTTATCCAAGGATATCCTATCGCAACATCTATACAAATACTTTCATGAAGCCAAAGAGGCAATTGTAGTGATGGTTGAACCTCATACTCAAGTAGATCATTAAGGAGGAGAATGAACAACTCCTCAAGGTAGGGTTCATCTATCCCATTGCAAATAGTGAGTGGGTTAGTCCACTTGTGATAGTGCCAAAGAAAGGTGGCAAATGGAGGGTCTATATAAACTTTAGGTTGTTGAATATCGTAACTTACAAAGATCATTTCTCATTAACATTCATGGACTAGGTGTTGGACATCATTTAGGGTCATTGCTTTTATAGCTTTCTTGATGGTTATAATGGCTATAAAAAAATTTATATTGCACCTAAATATTAGGCCAAAAAAAATTCGTGAGTCCTTGGGGAAATTTTGCATAGCAAAAGATGTCATTTGGTCTATGCAATACCCCTACAACTTTCCAATGTCTTATCCTAAGCATCTTTCAATAGTATAATGGTAGTAGGATGGAAGTCTTCATGAATGATTTCTCCAACTATGATGCTACATTTGAACAAGCCCTAAATCATCTTAAGTAATTTATAAAAAGGTGTGTGGAGACAAACCTTTGGCTCAACTATTGAACAAGAAATTTGATGGTCTAGGAAGGCATTATTTCAGGGCATAGAATATCTAAAAAAGGGATCAAATTGGACCCTAAAAAAATAAGGGTCATCCAAGGAATTACCCAAAAAGCAAAAACTATCAAAGATTTTTGATCATTCCTTAGTCATAGTGGATACTACCAATGATTCATAGAGAATTTCTCTAAGATTGCTAAACCATTGATAGAGCTAATAAAGAAATATGTTCTATTCATTTAGGACTAAGAAATATGAAATTGCATTTCAGCAACTCAAGTAGAAGCATGTAGAAACTCCAATTCTACAAACATCTGATTGGTCTAGACCATTCTACATCATAACAAATGCATCAAATTATGCCTTGGGATCCATGTTCACATATTTGGATGATCAAAAACATCCTCACTCTATCCACCATGTGAGTTGAAGCATTCTGGGTGTACAACTAAATTACACCACAACAAAGATGAAGCTGATGGCAGTAATGTATTCCTTGGAGAAATTTAGCTACTATGTGCTTGGGTACAAGGTGTTTTGCACATAGATGATGATGCAATCTAGTTCCTCATAAATAAACCAATGGTGAGCCCTCATATCATATGATGGCTTATGATATTACAAGAATTTTCTCTTATGATGGTAGATCAAAAGGAAATTGAGAGTGTGGTTTCTGATCACTTGTCTTAGTTAAGATGGAACAAAAAAGACAAGGAAAGCCCACTTTCTAATCAATTTCTTGATGAACACATCTTTGTTGGGGCTATAACTAAACAAATGCCCAATGAACCTAATTGGTACGATGAAATTCTCACCTATCTTCACTCATGAGATGCCACAAGAGCTAGATAATAGGAGGAAACAATAGTTTCTTCACTAGGTGAAATGCTTCATGGAGATCAATGGATACCTTTACAAGGTGTATGCTGATGGACTGGTTCATTGATGTGTTCTTGATGCTAATTAGTTGTGCATTCTCAAAGATGCTCACAAGGATCCTTATGAGGGTGACTATGCTGGGAGATGCATCGCCATTAAGATCCTGATGGTAGGGTATTATTGGCCAATACTCTTTAGAGATGCTTAATAATTCATCTACTCTTGTGAATGCTACCAACGTGATGGTGGAATGACTGCTTGTATGGGATCCAACCATTGAAACCCTTTGACATATGGGGCATTGATTTCATGGATCCTATCACATCCATGTCAAATAGAAAAGCATACATCATAGTCACTATTGACTAATGTATGAAATGGGCAGAAGTAGCAACCATCACATATTGTACATCTTCTCCAGCTACTCGGTTTGTACAATAAAATGTTGTAAATAGGTTTGGTGTGCCACATGCACTTATTTCTGCTTATGGTACTCACTTTACAGGCACCACCTTTTGGAAGCTCATGCAATGCTTTGGGGTTAAACATAAATTACATCTTATCACCTCTAAGCCAACGGTTAAGCTAAGGTAACAAATATGGAAATCACCAAGATCTTAACAAGAACAATTAGCAAATATAGGAGAGACATGAACATGAAACTTGATTATGCCCTTTGCACCTACTACTCCACATGAAAAATCCCTATACACTATTCTCCCTATGTGCTAGTGTATGGAAAATCGCCAACTCTTCTTATCCAATCTGAGCTCCATACACTTTCAATGGCTTGTGACCTTAAGCTTGACATAGGTCTAGCACAAAAAGAAAGACTGATGAACCTCAAATTTCTAAACAAGAATCAATTGGTAGCCCTATCATTTAACAAATTACACAAGGCATTCAATAAACAACACCATGACCTCAAAATAAGAAAGGTAAAATCTCAACCAAGAGACAAGGTTCTTTATTGGAACCCCACACATGTACCATAAATAATTAAGTTGCGAACATTGGGGGAATGACCTTACATCATCTATGACACCCTTCCTTCTAGGGCCATGTTAATATACAAACCTGAAATCCAAAATAAGAAATTGTTGGTTAACATACAATAAATCAAACCTTTCCATGAGCCTAAGAGAGCCAGTGACCACAAAACCTCCTCAAATAGATGAGCATGCTTAGTATTTTGGATCTCCTCCTTCCAACTTACTTGTAGGGGAGATGGTCATCCATTCTGATCATACAAAGTGATCCAGTTTTTACTTTTTTTTACATCTTTTTTATTTTATACCATTTTTTATTTTACAACATCATTAGTACATTTTTTAATTTCTTGTGTATTTTACTTTATTTGTTTTAAAATTTTCTTATGTTTATTTTGTTTTTGTTTTTTGTTTATTTCCAATAGGTTGCAATGTAGCTATGGTTTCTTTTGATGGTGGTTTATACTAAAATGTTATTTAATTACTAATGTCTCTGGATTCTATCTTTGAATTTTGATATTGATAACTAAGGCATGATTTATTTTTCATAAAATAGGCAATGAGTCCACATCGTCCACCCATCCATAAGCTCTATGGTGTTCCTTGTTTTAGAAATATGAAGTTCCCTTCCTTAATAAAACTTTTAACAAACTTTTGACCTTGGTAGTTTTCAAAATTGGGAAAGATTAAATGGATTGATAAGGGTGTGACTTCAAGGGGATTTAATGCTCTCTATACTTACCTATCGTCTTGAGTGCATGAGTGTTTCCATGGATTTCTCACTATTCCACTATTAACCAATAATAGGAAGATAAAGTCTTTGCATTGTGTGGTTCCCATCCAACAATCATAGAAACAACAAAGCCAAAATTGGTTTCATCATGTTCCTTAATATATTCCCTTTCTCCTAGAACAATTAAGGAAGCATTAAGTAAGCTTTGCTACCTCACTTTTTTAGCTATCATAGAAATCAAATCATGGATTCCATTAGGTCTAAAAAACTCCACACATTTCTTACTTCAAAAAATTAAGCACCATTGTTAAAATTCCAAGGTCTACAAAGAATTACATTAGCACAATCTATTGGACACACATCACACCTTACCACATCATGAAAACTTTCAATTTTAAATTTCAAAGTACATTGTTCCCTCACCTCTTAGGAAAGATTTTTGGATAACCAATGCATGCTATAAGGCCTTGGATGAGGATTAGTTACCAAACCTAATCTAGTAACTACCTTAGATGAAATAAAATTTTCTTAGGCTTCCCCATCAATCAAAATAGGAATCCATTCCCCACTAAGGAAACAACTAGCTTCAATATAAAACAAAAAATTCCTATTAGGATGATTTCCTCTATTGACATTCCCCATGAATGCACAAGAATTTAATTTAGAAATATCCTTAATTTTTGGAGCATTAGGATTACCTCTCTAAAGATCTTGGCTTGATGTCTCCTCCACCTCCATGGTTTACACATCTTTGCCCTTGGCTACCTTGTAAAGTGAACATTCCCATTGCTTATGTCCCTATTCTTCAAACTTGAAGCACTAAAATTTTGATGAGCTACTACCTTAACCCTTGCCTTGCTTAGGTCCTTCCTAGTTTTACCCTTCTCATCACCTCCTTCAGTCTTCTTATCTTGGCTTCACTTCTTGTCTTTAGATTTGGGTTTGGATCCCTTATCAAATCTATATCCTTTCTCCTTATCCTTATAAGTTTGTTTACTTCTATTTCTAAAGACACAACCAAGAGAAATCTCTCCCACAAACTAGGACTAAGATCTCAACTCACAACTAAGATACAAGAGAATAGAACACATAGATTAATAGACCGCAAGCTAATCTTAGAGCTACAATCACCTATTGCACTCATCCAATCTATCTTTCCTAATTCTCCTTGCATACTAGCTCTTCCCTATTCTCATGGATGAAGCAATACATAATTATAAAGCTCCAAATCCTAGGAAGCCTTCTATTTGCTTCCCTAGATGTTTCCCACATGGATCTAAAGTCTTTTGGATGTTTACTAATCAAAATGTAATGGTAGATCTTTTCTCTTTCACCAACATAGATGTCTCTTGTTTCATGTAGATGTCTCTTGTGAGAACTCTATTCTTAAGAGATACATCTACTATTTTTAGGAGATCTCTTCTCTGGACTAGACATCTCTACACTTTAGGAGAGATGTCTTCTGTGAAAGCCTTGGTCTTGAGAGAGATGTCTACTATTTTTGGTAGATATCTTCTCTAGACTAGAGATGCCTACACTTTAACGGGGGCATCTCTTCTAAAGGTGCCAAAAATAAAAATGCTTGTTTTAATGTTGGATGTCGCCTAACAAGTCCCCATAGATCTTGGAACCCCATAAACTCATCAAAATGAGTTAAAAACATCTCCAAACATGCCAAAACATCCAATAAACATTATCATGAAAAATTGACATAAGAAGATACAAAAAAATAGGACACACTTGTCCAAGTCTTATTCAAGCACAAAACCTACACTAGATCCCTAAGCTTGCCATATCTTTCAAGAATTAAAAGATAATTGTGGAATTGGACACCCATTGGCTTGTAATAGCTAGGGTTTGAAGATCATATGCTCATTTCTCTTAATATTTAAAGAATTTCTTGTCCCATTTCTTGAGAAAGCCTGAAAATTTCATCTTTCTTTGTAGAATTTTATGAAAATTATCTTTTAGATAAATTTCCATCATGCCACCAAAGAAAAAAATAGTTCAATCTTTGTTAAGAGACATGGATGACATGAGAAATTCTCTCAAGCTCATTGTTGAGAAAATTAAAACTCTTGGAGGGAAAAAAGGACATGATACTTCACCAAAAAGCATCCAAGCAAGGGTACAAGTCATGCAATTTTTCACCAAAGAATTCTTTAAGAAATTTCTTAATGTCATCCCTTGAATATAATATTTCTTTTGAATATAAATACTTTGAAGAAGGTGAAGCTCAAGATTATGTTTTTCTTCATGCTCCTAATGCTAAAAATAAGTATGAAGGCTTTATTTTTCCAAGGAAAGGGGAAAAGGGACTTCATTTGAAGCCTCAAAGGAAGCAAGGTGAAGGAATTAAATTCACTCTTGCAAAAGATTTTAGACATTCTTCAAGGATTCCTCATGTTGAAGTAAAATCCCTCAATGACATGGAAGGAGCTGAATCTTTCATCTCTTGGGTGAAAATGATTAAAAGGTACTTTGAATTTGAAGATGAGGAAAATAATCAAAAGGTGTCTTTTGTTGCAATAAAATTGGAAGGCATATCACTTATATGTTGGAAGAAGGAAAGTCATTCTTACAAGGTGAACAATGGTACTCCTATCAATGATTCATCTTTAATGTTGTTCATGATTAAGAAAAAATTTGAGAAGACTCATCATAGACAAGAGGCCATCCAAAAATTGAATTACCTGAGGCAAGATGATAAGAATGTGAAGGACTACTACATGGATTTTTGTAAGGCTTTCCAGCTTGCAAAAGTTCATCAGGATGATTATGAATAAGCATCTAACTTTTAAGGAGGACTTAAAAGGGAGTATCAACAAGAGCTAACCTTCTATGAGCCCCAAACATTGGATGAGACTTTTGAATTAGCTCTTAGGAATGAAAATAAACTTCAAGGCTACACTATAGGTCTTAAATCTTCTATGGAAAGAGCTCCAAAGCTTCTAAAGGTGAAAGGACCTAAGGAGAATGGAAATTCCAAAGAAAATACAAAGGAGAAGCAAGAGAAGTCTAAGGAGGAGCAAGATTACAATAAAGACTAATCCAATTATGGAAAGGATCAAGAAAATGGTTATGCATCCAACCTTCAATGCCTCAATTATGGTGAAAAGAGACATAAACAATGGAAGTGTAATAAGCCAAAGATTTCCAAGAGAAAGGAACTCCAAATCTTAGAAAAAGAATAATACTCCAATGATGGTTGGCCTCTTGTGATTGAACATACAACAAAAATTACTTCTTACATTTTTATAGGAAATGTAAATGTTAATCAAGGAAATGAGGAAGAAGAAAGATATAATGAAGTAGACAAATGAGTTCTCAAGTATATCTTATTGAGAAAAGGAGTTCTCAATACTTAAATATTTCAAGGAAGGAAACCAATGACTTCATCAAAGAGACCAAGAGATCTTCAAAGTCCAAGATGGTATATACTACTAATTAAGGAAAGTTCAGACCTCATGAGTCATGAAGGGTGAAGGTTCCAAGCCAAGGGAGTGGTAAGGATCAGGGGACTTTTCCAAGAAGGGTTAACATCATTACCAGAAGGTATGATTCTCATACTTTTTGCAATTTTTCTATACCTTGTGGTAAGGGAAAGAAGATTTTAAGGCAAGTTGAGGCTATCTCATGGAAGATAGGGAAGACTTCTAGCTAAGGTCTATGGAAGAATGATTACTTTGATGATTTTTTTGATGAAAATGATGTTAAGCCATCAAGGAGAGTTTATCTTTTAAGTTGGTACCTCCAAAAATGCATGAAGATCTTGTTGATGATTTCTTTGAAGAGGAGAAGCCTTTGGAATTAGGAACTTCTATTTTGAATCTTGAACCTTCAAGCTTTGATAAATTTGGATAGTCACATGTTGAAGATCAAGTTGAAATAAAGATGAATGGGAGAATCCATGAAGAGGTAAGTGTGGACATTACCTTGTTGATGGTGGTAATGTCTCTCAAGTTTAAGCTAGTGTGATGCATGCTAGTTTTTCATTTTAGCTTGGTAGTGGTTTGTTCAATGGTTATGATGTGCATCATGATCATTGTAGTTATTATGATAATGTTGTGAGTCTTGTTTTTTTATACAAGAAATGTGACTTTTGATGCCATTTTTAGTGAGATCAAAGCTAATGATGGTAATGAATTTCATTTTGTATGGAATAATGATGGTTATGATGGTAGTCATAGTAGAAAGGTCATTATTGATGTTGGTGATGACATTCATAATGATATGATTTTCAAGAATTTGGAAATGCTTACTATGGATTATGGCAATGATAAAATTGTCAAATGTGTTGAAGAACTTGATTGTATTGGCTATGAAATGGATAAGTAGCATGAAGACAATCCAAGTTGTTGTGATGCTAATATTGAAAGGAAGCTAAGTGGTAGTCTTCCAAACACCAAGAAGAAGAAGGTGAAGAAGAGGAAAAAGGATGGAAGTAGGAAAATTCATTTAATGAGACCTAATACTTTTGAAATTTCTTACTTTTCTTTTGTTGTAGTTCATGGAAGAAACACATGGGATGTGATGCTCTCAAAATGGAAACATGATGAAACCTTTAAGGGAAAAGGGCATATCCACTCTTGTTTCATGAATTTCTCCATTGTGATGTAAGTAAAAAAAATTGTACTAATGTGTGTCTGTGTGTTTATATGTGTCATGCAAACATTGTGTTGTGTGTTTATGTGTCTATAAAATAAGTTTGGGTGGTAGAGATAAAATTTTGTGAGCTCTACCCATTCCATATATGTTGTGATTTTATTTATATGTAAATTGTAGTCTACATGAGGAGATAATAGCTATTCCAAGTGTAAAGGCATCTAGTGTGGGAATCAAGAGTCTTTTGAAGGAGGAGGGTGCTAATTTGGACATCAAACAAGCCAATGTAACATCTCTCCAATGATGGGATCTTTACTTGAAGTTTTTTCATGTTTGGGAGTGTTTTGCAGATGTTTTGATGAGTTTAGAATGTTTCGAGGGATATGGGAAATTTTTTGAAGGTATTTGGAGGTTCTAGGCCTCAAAAAAAGCATCTTTCACTTTATGTCTACACTAATAGTTAGATGTATATACTACATATTATACATCTACTGTTTCTCATAAATGTCTTTCACAAGACATCTTTCCCAAGATGTCTACTACAAGATGTCTTCCTCAAGATGTCTACTTTGATATCCTTTGCACTTGTGAAAGACGTCTCACATGGATTTTAATATATATTAAATTAAATGATAAATTGGAGGAAAGATGAAGATACATTGAGAAAAAGATATAAATAGACTTCTTGGGCATTCAATTTGATTAAGAGAGAGTTTAGTGAGAGAGAGGTGAGTAAGAGAAGAGAAGAGAGAGATAGAGTCTTGGCAAGGTGTCTTGATCATCATTCATGTGAGTGTGTGTTTTATTTGATTGAGTATATGAGAGTTGGATTAAATATCTTGTCTATCCTAGGGAATTATGCTTTCTTTCATATGTAAATTCTTCATTTGAGCAAGAATAAATGTTTCATTTTCCTTTTCTTATTCAAATTTTCTATTTTGTGACTTTTGGAGAGATTGGATTGTGGAATCCATGGGAGCTCCTCATTAATAACCATTTGTACCATCTTGTAATCACATGTGTTCTTTCACTTGATTTCTTCTACTCTTAGAGTTATGTTTGCAAGATGAGCTTGAAGTCATCACAAAGGTGTGATTCATTGCAACAATGAATACGTGATTTTGATATATGAGATTTAGCTAGCTTATTCAAGCTTTTCAATAGTGCTTGCCTTGTATCATCTCCATTACCCCTTCTAAGTCATAACTTCATAGCCAAAATTTAGCCTTACTTACCTTACTAACAATGAAAACCAATGTTCCATGTTCATGTACCATGACCATGTGACATTCTCAACATGCTCAATCATCAAGTTCACTAAATGTAACACATTCTATTTGGCAAGAAAACAAAATTCAGCCTTGGCAATAAAACCAAATGAATATTTAACTTCCAAAAAAATGGAAAAAATGATAATAAAACCAAAAGCTCAATATAGCTTGATGTTAAGCAAATAAATGATTCTCAAAACAAAAAGAGAGAGAGCTAATTAGCCAAAGAAGCCTATGAAAAAGTGTTGGTTATTCTAAACATCATTATGTAACTAGTAGTTCAAGAAAAAAGCATGAAGACCTCTTCATTCAAAAAATATTTCACCACCATGCCACAACTATGATGTCAACACATTTAAAATTTTTCATTAGCCCATGTGGCCATTCTCTAATAGCCAATGTAACCATTATCTCACCCCAAATTCTTATCATCACATGTTAATCTTGCTTCACCATCATAAGCACTCCTTAACATGATTCAACTATTACAAAATCAAGTATGGAGAAGGATCATTGGTCATGAATTTGTGGCATTGTTTCAAATTTTTTGTTGCTATCTCTCAAGTTAATCCTCAAAGCATCAACAAAGAGGAACTAATGAAACACCTCAAGAAAAGTTTATGTTTCAAACAAGAAATCTTGGTAGCCAAATTTTGTCATGTAATTTGATTGGATTCAGGTGTAGATACATTTGCCTTATTTTCCCTTTAAAATGTTACCTTATGGCCTTACTTTGGAAAAAATGATAGATCCTTTTTCATATGTAAAATAAATTTTATGGCCTAGAAGCTATGAATTTTATTATGCTAGCATATGAGAGTTAAAAAGTCAAAAACATTGTCATAATTGATACCAAAAGTCAAAAATGCTACTAACTCATATGCTATAGTTTTGGATCATGAAAATAGTCCAAATACACTATGTAACCATCTATAAAGCATGTAGCAATGTAACTAACACAACAACAACAAATTAGAGGCCTATTTAAGCCAAATTGAACATCTTTTTTTGATCTTTTGGGTAATCGTTTTGGTAGAAAATTCCCTTGGTAGAAAGAGACTAATTTCAACAAAGAGCAAAGTAGTTGTTATAGAATTTTTATCATTTTACAACCATTTCTTAGTGTATATCATTGAGAATAGAAAGGAATTGCAACACCATTTATTGTAGTGTAAATCGATTAGGGGACCAATGTAGAACACACCCTACATACTACACCAAATTTCAAGGATATTTTTAAATTGTTACGCTTTTAAAGCTTACAGATTTGTATATTCTAAACCTATTTATTTACAACATTTTGTAGCATTTAATATAAAGTTTTCAATGCTTATTTAGCCATGTTATCTCTTATTTTCTCTCTTTTTGTTCTCAGTCCAATGCTGAAACTCATAGTTACATATTCTAATTTAAAACACTTGGCAATAGACTTTTTGAAGTCGTTAGATGATCGATAAGGCTACTTAAGGCATCCCAAATTCTTTTTAAGGCCTATGAATCTTGGAGTTAAAATTTTTTGCAATGAATTTTCTTGGTTCTCTAGCACCAATTTTTTTCATCACTACAATGTCAAAAATGACAGACTAGACTTACTATTTTCAAACTTGATAATAAGTTACACTTAACTTCAAGTTCATTTTTAGAAATCCTAAGTTAAATTTTGCAAATTCAGTTTTTTAAATACAGGCTCAAAACACAAGTTTTAGGGGGGTTATTTTGTGATTTGAGGGCACTTGTCAAGTTTCAAAAGATTAAGAGCATAGGCACCTACTATCACTATAGTACATGCATGATTCTTGGTTACCTTTAACACCTTCTACATCTTCAATGTCACTTCTAGAGATAAAATTTTTAGGCTTCTATGTTTTTTTGAGTTAAAATTTTTTCAGCTCCTACATTAGTAATGAAAACCTTAGATGAAATAGCCTTGTTTTATCCTAGAATTAACTTCGGATCATGCTTATAACTTCTGCATCCATTACTTAACCCTCCAAAGTAAAATTCCACCTTCTAAATCTATATTTTTCTCAATATTTGAGCTTCTTTTATTAGTTCTATTACATTTTTGTTTTGTCTCTCCTATCATTTGTAGTTTGGCACTCCATAGGAGGTGAACACTTCAACTCATCAATACAACATTTTATTTTTTGGGAAAGAATCTATGATCCTTCACCTATATTGACACATTTCACTTTTATTATTTTACCCTTCTTTGCTCATATTCTATACTTATAGTTTTCTTCTATCTCTTGTATCATATTTTATACCTAGCCAAATTTTCAATTTTTTACATTTAGCTATTTTTCAACATAAAAATTCCTCCATTTGAAGAGGAAACTAAAATATTTTTTCTCCCATATAAATTACAATGTTTTAATATTTTTTATTCTTTATCTATACTTTATACTTCATTTTTATTTCAACATTTATGACTTATTCTACACTTACTTTATTTTCCAATAATCCATACTTAATCATTTTCTAGTCATTTTACACTTAGTTATTTTTAACATTAAAACTTCACTTTTTTATTATTTCATGTCATTTTTGGTTCATGTTAGTAGGCTAAGTTTATATTTTATTAGAAGAATCATGCCTCTTCATTTCATAATTGGTGAAATATTGAGTATTACATCAATATGAAGATCATTTATAGCTATGCACTAAGTGTCTCAACACTTAGTTCATGGAGGTATCCTTGGAGAAGTGCAAAGAATATTTATGTAATAACATTATTGGTGCTAGAAGGAGGGCCATAGGATTTCTAGTGTTTTAAAGTTAAGCATCTAGTAGCCTATAGGTTCTTTCTAGCACTTTACTTAGTTTTATTTTCTATTTTCATTTTTACTTGATCCTTGTTTTTTTTTTCTAGTTTTTGTAGAAGACTCTCTTTGACATTATGATAGAGTATGGATCTAACTCCTCATAGGGTTCTCAAGTCAAGAAGTTGATAAAAATGCAAAAAGCTTAGGTACTTACATCATCCATGATACAACATGATTACAAAGTCACATGCACAAAAGGGAAGCTAAGCATTATGATTCCTAAGAATAAATTAAGAAGCATGAGTGAATATGAGGTAGCTAATGATTTTGAATCTTTCCTACCTAATCCAAATGGACCTATCAAGACCACCTAGTCTAAGAAAGCCACGCATGTAGAATATTTACTCACAAGGGATGAAATATAGACCATGGTAAGTGGTATTAGGAAACATCTCATTAAGAATCCCAACATCAATGTTAGGAGCTAGAATTTCTAGTTTTATAATGAACTAAAGGATCAAAGAGAATGTATCAACTCAAGTGTAACTATCATTTGTTCCACTTGTGCAACATGTACCAAAGTATAGTGAATCTCAAATTTTCATGCTAGCCATTATACCACAATAATCATTTTTATCCTCTCACAATCCCATTTTGGGTAATCTTACAATTTTGTTAATTCTTAATGTTTCACTTGAACTAATGATCTTATTGCAAGACCTCACATCTAGGCTCTAGGTGAATGAAAACCAAATACGAAAAGCCAAAACATTACATGGAGGAAATTTTGTAGTCTCTATCACACACCTTGTGAAATCCCATTCCTGGATGTCATGGAAAACCTCAATTATATATTATATTTAACATTCAACATATGATGATAATGTAGCAAACATCAAATATATGTAACATTTTACATTAAGCATAATGAAAATAGTAAGGAAAATGTAGAAAGAAAAAAAGAGAAAAATGCTTTATTGATGTGGAATAGTATATCTGGGTCATGCTTTGAGAGTATTCCTTGGGGTTCTCTTTCTTCAACATCTATAACTTCGAGGCAATCTAGCTTTTCCACCATAGTTAGGCCTACAGTTGGCCAAAAGGGATGGCTAGTCCTCTTCCTATCCTACTTTACCCAACTTTCATTACTTGCATTTATCAACTTCATAGCTCCATGCTAGCATGACCTCTGTGTCTAGGTATAAATGCCTTAGTTTAAACCCCCAAAAATCACCTTGAGAGACACATCTATTATTACAATGCATCATTTTAGGTCTTAATTATAACTCCCATTTTAGTTCTTGTTATGATAATGATAACACTTGTTATGAAGAGGCTCCATCTTCATTATGCAGTAGCATCATTTGGAAATGGGGACATTACAATATATTCCCCTTAGTTTTTGTTTGTCCTCAAACAAGTCCACTTTCACTATCTTTTTCTAGTTCCAATGATCTTTTTATGATTATATGTTCCACTAATTTGATTTATCCTTTGAACTTGAAGTTGTTTCTTGCTTATTTATGCAAACAAGATATATGTGAGAAGGATATATGGAAATTTAAATATTACTTTATTAATACTTACCTCATTTTCTAATATAATGACAAGAGTTAAATTAAAGATCTACCAACCACCAATCATGAGTCCTAACGAATCTCACACAAAGTGAAACTCATATATAGTTATCCAAGTGAAGGTAGGGTAAATCCTTATTTCCAACTTGCATTACCCTAGGTATTTTATTTATCTAATTAAAAGATAGATTAAATAATAAAGAAAATTATAATATTATAAAATAAAATTAAGATTAAGATACTTCCTAATCTTGATCAACCTTAGGAATTAATGGAAATAATTGTAGTTTTACCATAAGTGATATATGATCAGATGATCTTGTTCAAGATGACAAGGCTTGATCTTGATTTTTCTCAATTTCTTCTTTGGAAATTAACTTTAGTAACTTGGTAAATTGGAAGAATCAAATGTCATACCAAATATAATCCAGGATCTTAATGAAGAATGATGTTGACCCATCCTCATTAATCATGATAGAGTAATTATTAAACTATGGTTCTTGATGAGTACTATCCATCAACAACATTTGTTCATGAATTCTAGAATCTGATTTATTTGTTGAACATTTGAAGTAAGCAGAATATGCATTGGCCAATGGAATTGTATGTTGAATTGATGGGAACATCTTCTTCAAATTGAGTTCATCTTCCAAGGATTATTTTACACTTCCATATTTTAAGAATTGATAAACACTATTTCAGCTTTCCCATTGAAGTCTCCATAAAGGACAAATGGAATTGGATTGGTATATCATAGGACTAACTTATTCTAAAAACTTTCCTTTATTTTCTTAATCAAGTATGATCCTTGGCATAGTCTAACATCTAAACATGTTAATTTGGCAATTAAATGTGTGTTAACCATGCATACACATATTTCTAATAATTCAATTTTTAGTATCACTACCAAAGCTATGTGGTTTCTTCGAAATCTTGACTATTCTTCTTTTTCATGGTTTGAAGTTCTAAAAGTTTAAAAAGTATATCTCCTATACTCCATTTAAATCTTTGTACTAATTCAAACTTGGCTTCTTTATAAAAGATCGTGCAAGTATTCATGTTGTGATTTCTACAATAGGCTAATCTATATGGCTCAAAAGAAGAACTTCCACAAAAACCCTTTTCCTTGTAAATACCTTTGTATCTCATCTTTTCCAAGTCTAGTTGAAATTGGCATAGGAATTTCCATGGAAATACTTCTTGTAAGCACAAGACATGAACATCCAAATTTTGTAACTCTACTAAGATACATGGGTATTGATACTCATGCCAATCCAAGGCCCATGGTAGACATAGCAAATGTTGTTTCTCACTGGCTAGGAATCTTATAGGCATGTTATATGTTGCTAGTTTTATTCTCATTCTTGGATTATCTTCTAGGCCATTACTCTTTATGGGTATCATACATCTTGTCGGAATGAGATTATGACTCTCCATGTCATTCTACTATATGATTTGATTACATGACAATTGATATACATCTTCTTGACCATTCTGGTTCACCAACTAATTCATCAATTAATTCTCCAACTAACCTTGTTAATAATAACTAACTACATTACATAAACGCATTAGCAACCTTTCTACCCCCACTAAAACACTAACTCTGGTAGTGTAACTCATGATACACCAAGGGTTATTGCTCTTAAGACTATTTGCAAAGGTTAAGCACTTAGTCTCAAGGCTCAAAAGGTTAAATTTATTAGTCCCAATAATTAAATTATTAGGCATAGTTAACTAGTCTAAGTTATGATCTTTTTAAGATAAAATTTATCATATCATTAAATTATTAGGTATCCGAATGATAAATTTGACCTCACCATTGAGTTCAACAGGGTGAAAAATGTTAGAAATAACTACTCATATATTAGAAATCAACATCGTATGTCTAAGTTATGATAAAATTAAGCTTTTGAAGGTCTTTAGGTGCCATTTTGAGCAAGGAGTGAAAACTAATTTTCATAATTTCATTACATAGATTAAACTTCACCATTGCATCCAAAAGGTTGAAATTTCTAGGAAATGATTCTTCATTTACTAAAAAAGGCTTTTGAAGTTAAAAGTTATGGCTTCTAAGGTCACAAACCTTTGGCACGAAAAACAAGACTTCACGAGAGATCACCCACTACAACACTACTCCATAATGAGAATGGTTAATTACATAATTTTTATCTCACTTGCTATTAGCACATTAATTTTAGTCAATTATGAAATTGTTATGCCTTCTAATATTTAAACTTTTCCTGCCTAAACATCAATTTAAAATTTCCCATTATTTGAAGGTTTTGAGATTTTTTGTCAATTGTTAAAAAATTTTCCATCACTTAATGGTAGATTTTTTATCGTTAAAATTTTTGAAGGCAGAAATTTCTAATGCTAGCAGTGTCTATGGATGCTAGTGAAGCTAGCAATTTTGGTATGAGCAATGTTCATGGATGCCAATGAAGCTAACAATCTTTAACATTAGTGGTGTCCATGGGCACCAATGTAGCTAGTGATTTTTGTTGTTGACTATGTTACTAGGTTCCAAGGAGGTTAACAATTTTTAGTGCCAATGGTATCCATGGGTGTTGATGAAGTTAGAGATTATTGGCATCAATGTTGATCATGGATGCTAGTGAAGATAGCGATTTTTGATGTCAATGGTGTCTACAAGCACCAGGGAAGGTAGTGATTCTCAATGTCAATGATGTTCATGGGCACTATTGATGGTCAAAAATTATTGCATATCTTTTGACTATAGTAGTTATAACAATCAAAAAGACTGGTGGCTGGAATCACCGAGGGGTCAACAGATGCATAGCCTAACCCTGCCTTTGCATGAGAGTCTACTAAAAATGGAGGTGAAGTGCCTTGGATGGTCTTGTCAATCGAACAAGGACTTTGCTTATTGAAATTGCAAATCGCATGGTTAGCCAAGATGCAAATGTGAACAACATGAAATAGTGCTAAGTGTTAAAGTGATGTTCTATGGTGCTAAGTGTAGAGCATAGTCATGGATGGGGGTAAGCATAGTCAAGGGTTTCAACATAAATGGGGGTGCCACATCATAGAGACTGCTACCCAATTATAGTTAATATGTGACTACACATTAAAAATGCAAAAAATGAGAAGAAACATTAAAAGTGTAGGAGAGAGAGATAGAACACTACCCCAAATGGGGTTAAGCATAGTTAACTCCAAAAGGGGTTTAGAAGGTATGCGGTGTACAATAGGTGTAGTGGAGAGCATAGTTAGAGTCTCAATGGTGTTCAGCGATGAAGTCTAGTGCTCACTTTTTTGTCTGTGCTTGTCAAGTTGGCCACCATGATGTATTGTATGAGGTTTTGCAAGGTTGTAATGGAACCATGGAATGCAACTCTACCTCTCTACTGGTGTGCCAGTGGTGTGCCTTCAGGTCTTGTTCACCCAAATTGTCATCGAAGTACTTCTAGGTCTCTTTCACCCAAGAATGTCAAATGCCAAAATGCCAACCAATGAAAATGCCAGCCAAAAACCTAAAAACGAAGGGAATTGGAGGTATTTACAGGGCTAGGGTTAACCCAAAATGTAGATCAAGTGCCACGTGATAGTGTGGTAGTTGAGACTATGTTGTGAGGTAGTTGGGACTACGCTGACCCCAACTATGCTCTCATTGTAGCAAACAATGTTGAGCATGTGGTGCTCTAATGGACTCTACAAGGCTGAGAGATTATGACTACACTAGCAGCTATTGAGGGGACCACAATGTACATATGAAAAATGCTTTAAAAATGCAACTTTTGGAGACTACACTCCAAGACTATGTTGTCCACTATGGGAAGTGGGGTTGAGCATAGTTACAATTTTGGGAAGGAGGGGGATGCAAAAAGATAAATGTTGTTTCCAAAGGTATGTTGGAGCTGATGTGGATGTTGGTGCTACATTGTGGAGGCCTTTTGAGGCTATTTTTGCCATCTACACTTGACTACGCTTTAGACTGGATGATAGCAAAGTCCTAGACTTAGAAAAAGTTTGGCAAAAACTAGCAAAATATGGCTAAGTACTAACTACACTCTAGAAGAGGCTGACTACACTTCCAACTGGGGGTGAGCATAGTCACAACACTTAGAAAAAATCTTGCAAAATCTAGCTTCAAAGATGACTACATTAACTACACTCTAGAGTGTAGTTAGGAGTGTAGTTCCAATAGCTAGAAAAAATATGCCAAAACTAGTGTTTTTATGCTGACTATGTTGACTACGCTCTAGATCATAGTCCCAGTAGTGGAGAGCATAGTCTTAGCACTTAGAAAAATTCTACAACAAGTGTTATCATTTTGATACTTAGAAAACATCCTACGAAATTGGCGTTTGTGTTTTGACTATGTTGACTACACTCTGGAGCATAGTCCCAATAGTGGAGAGCATAGCTTCCACACTTAGAAAAATTTGTGAAAAGTGTGATTGTTCTAATACTTAGAAAAATTTGTAGTCAAGAAGCCATAGCTTGAAATTTTATGGTGTTTCATTAATCCCTCTTTATTGACGTTCAAAGGAGTGGCCTAAGATATGTCGACAAATAATAGCAAAACACCATAGCAAACCTGGCACCAACATTGTGCTTCCATGCATGGTCAAATGTCACTACACCATGCTCAAGAGTGTTGTGGAGATAGTGATATGCTTGGTAGTGAAAGATGTAGGTAATGAAAGATGAAATGCAAACAAGGGAGATGGGATGCAAACGAAGTGTCATGATGCAAGATGCAAAGTCAACATAGCTAATGGTGACGATAGCACCAAGATGGCTTGCCCCTAAAAATGTTAACCTCTCATGAGAATGCTCATAAGAGAGTCATTGTGGATTCAAGGCTAGGCTGGTTGCAAAATTGCAATGTGCTTGCTTGGGGATGTGCTTTTCCTTGCTCTCTTTTTTTGTTTTGTTTTTGTTTTTTTTTTTTTTGTCTTTTTGCTTTTTTCTTGCTTTTGCATTTCTTGTTTTTGTTCTTCTTACTTTTTTTGTAGGGTGAACCTACGTTTGATCCTACACATTACTAGATGTTAGTTGCAAGGTGTTGGCCATCAAGTAGATGGGCTTTGTTTAGATGCAACTATGTCACATCTGTTAGAAAAGTGTTTCCTCCTTGGGATGAGTTGCATTACATTCACTTGGACTTCGACTAGCCAATAGAGGCTCCCCACGAGATGAGTTATGTTACACCCTCCTTGGGTTCTACGATTGATGTGAGAAAAGTGCCATGTGCATTATAGTGCATATGCATCAGAGGGTTTGCAAGCTGGAATATGCATGGAAATGAGAGACGGTATTGAAATGTGGGAGTAGATATGTGTAGGCTAAAGCAAGATGAGGGGGATGTGCACTCTTGAGTGACATAGCTAGTTCAATCATGCACATCGGAGTGATGTGGTGACTTGCCACTATGATGAGATGTGCCTTTGCATGACCACCTCTAGGGCTTCATCCTATAAACACAACTCCAAGAAGGCAAGGAAACCACAAAACATGAAATGCAAACTACAAATGCCAAATGAAGATGCTACAAGTGTGTCAAAAGCTAAACTAGTTGCAAGTGCTTAGGGAGCCAGTGAAAGTTTTGAGGTAATGATGGTGATCCAAATATCACACTAATGGTAGGTACTCTAGAAGATAATCACAATGCTAATTTAAGGTCCTAGTAGACCATGAACCTAGTTTAAGGTCCTAGCATATTGTGGTGTGCTAGTTTAGAGTCCTAGTAGATTGGTGTGTGCTAGTTTAACATCATAGTAGATGAGC
Organism: Gnetum montanum; assembly: GCA_015680685.1. Taxonomy (NCBI): domain Eukaryota; kingdom Viridiplantae; phylum Streptophyta; class Gnetopsida; order Gnetales; family Gnetaceae; genus Gnetum; species Gnetum montanum. Next base: position 333,681 of record MNCI01030420.1, on the reverse strand, counting down.
TATTGTGCCAATTTAATGTCATGACCTAAGGATGATTTGTGCAAGTTTAGCATCATAGAAAATGATCTATGGTAGTTTAGCATCATAGTGGATGGCTGTGCTAGTTTATAGTCATAGTGAACTGCTACGCCAATTTGAGCATCATGGCAGATGAGTGCTTACCTTGCTTTAGTGAGGTACGATGCTGCATGCATAGCCATGCTATGAGCCTACATGATCCTACAAAAATTAACTAGAAAAACAACATCAAGTGGAACTTATTTCAACAGAGTTAATATGCACAAATGAAAGGAAAGCAATGTGAAAAGTAATAGTTTTAGGCCATTTTGGGCTGTAGTAGTAGTTTTGGGTAATTTTAGGCTATGCATTGCTAGTTTAAGACCATGGCAGGCCATAATGCTAATTTAAGATCATTTCAGGCCTAGGATGCTAGTTTAAGGCTATAGTAGGCCATGTGCTAGTTTAAGGCCTTTTCAAACCATGTGTTTTTGTAGTTTTAGTTTTTATGATTTTTATGTTTTTAATGTTTTTCATGTGATGCATAAGCTAAGTGGATAAATGCATAGACAAAGAAAATCAATGTGTAAAGAGAAACAATGCACAATCTATGCAAGTAGGCTAAATGTAAATGCATAAACTAATGTAATGCAAACAAAAGTAAAAAAAAATGTATGGTGCATAATAGTAAAGGGTAGGTAGGTGCCTAGGGGCATTGTTTTCTTCCACCACTCATTCGGGTGTGTCAGCCTTATGTGTTGTAGTTTGTGTTGCAGGTGCATCATCAAGAAGTTCCACCTTTGGCCCTTGCTCCATGTCAAGGCTATGGACAACTAGAGAAGTTACATTATCACTATGGATAATGACTTCACCACCTCCATATAGAATGTGGATTTCTTAATGGATGAGGGAGGAAATGGCCTATAATTGAGCTAGCCAAGGCCTACCTAGGATCAGGTTAGAGCCTGGCATCTCCTCTATAATAGTGAAATCTGCATTGATGGGGAACTACTCCCTAGCCACAAAGGCTATGTTAATGGTACCCTTGATGGTAACACATGATCCATTGAAAGATTTTGGACATATGGTTTTGGTTGGCCTGATCTTGTCTGTTAGGTCTAGTTTATCTACAATAGTGTATGGAACTACATTTTTTGCCACACCATCATCAATGTGCACTCTGTGGATGGTGTATTATCCAACGGGTATGCTAATAAACAATGGAGCTATAGTGAGCTCCCCTCATTCGGGGTTAACTTTGATTGTCTAATCGTGAAACACTAGGGATGTTGGACCTGATTCCTATGATGCAAGAGGTGAGATTACTACATGGATGGTGTTCTCATCTATAGGGATGTCCTCCATAATAGGATTGGAGGTCAACATCTAGGCTAGTGCCTAGCGGTGGGTAGATGAGGTTATGACTAGGTCATATAAGTTTAGCATTGTGTTCTTTTGCTTGAGTGTTTTTCCAACCTGGGCTAGTGCATTTGTAAACTCCTTCTCATTAGTCATTTTGTTGGCCTTGACTTCCTCCATGTAATCTAAGAGATGGATTTCTCATGGAGTGGACTTGAACTTGGTTTGCTTGGCTTACTTGGGGCTGTAATGCTTAGTTGCACTTTGCTAGTTGTGGCCTTTGCTTTTGTCATGGGAAGTGCAAGGGAAGGGATTGGCTTTGGTTAACCAAGCACATTTTGGTCTCATTATTACCTAGTTGTTTCATTTGTGAGGAACTCATTTGGCATCTTGCATTGCCATTTTGTGAACCTACCCTTGTTGCTGATGGGGTTAGCCCTTGAACAAGAAGGAATTGACATGTTACCCACTATTAGGCTTTGGGGAGGTGAGGGGCCAACAAATTGTGGCACCCTAATGGAAAATAGTTATATCACAATTGTCATTGCAACATACCAATTTAACATCATAGCAAATTATCTATGCCAGTTTAACATCGTAGCAGACGATTATTGTGGGCCAGCTCGTTGTGGCACCTTAACGATAAATGGCAGTTGTGTAGTTGTTGTTGTGGTATGCCAGTTTAATATTATAGTAGATGGTTGCTACTTGTTTAACATCATAGTAGACGATTGTAGTGGGACCCTAATCACAAAGGATGTTATGGGTGCCTACAGTGGCACTTTAACCATAAAGGAAGGCCTCTTGCTTATGAAGGCTAAGGGAACATTTATGCCATTGGAAGGCACATAGATCACAAAAGGTTGTTACACTAGTTTGGACTTGCCACCTAAAACACCTCAAAATTTTTGGCCTAAGTATATCAACTATGAATCTGGCTAAGTGTCAAAATGATGGCACTTTGCCCAAATTTTTCTAAGTGTTGAGTGTATTCAGCTCCAACTACCAAATTTGCAAAATTTTTCTAAGTGTCAGAACAATGGCACTTTCTATAAATTTATCTAAGTATTAGGACCATGCTCTTCATTGCAGTAGAGTGTAGTCAACTTCAAAAACCAATTTTTTGCAATCTTAGCTAAGTGTTAGAATGATGACATAAGCTACAAAAATTTTCCTAAGTGTTGTGCTACACTTTAGCACTGTAGCTATTATGCTTTGGTACTATAGCTGCTATGCTCTGGCACTATAGCTACTATTCTTTGGCACTGTAGCTACTATGCTCTATAGTGTAGCAAGCATAGTCAACACAAAAATGGCTAGTTTTGTATAACTTTTTAAGTGTTGTGCTATGCTCCCATTACACCTGCTATGCTCTAGAGTGTAGCCAACACTATAGTGGCTAGTTTTGCCTAAGTGGCAAGCTAGAAGCTATCAAGCTAGCTTATCATGGAAGAGACATTTGGTAGATTTTCTAACTCCTGAGGCTACCCCTCTTGCTATGCTCTAGAGCATTGCTAGCATAACAAGAAAAAGGACTACAATTTTTACGAGATTCTTCTAAGTGTCCATGCTATGCCTTGTCCCTAGAGAGCATCCTGTGTCCCATGTGTAACACGGGGTAAGTGTAGCAGCCATAGTTAGAAAATTTTTTGAACTTTTTTCTAGTCACCTTGAACTTAGAAAATTTTCTAAATTTCTCTTGTAGTCCCACCTATTGCACTATCACATGGCACCCGATCTACATTTTAGGTTAATCCTAGCCCTATAAATACCCTTATGACTCAATGTTTTAGGGTGGGGAACTTTCATTTTTTATCAATGGGTAGTTGGCACTTTCATTTGGCATTTGGCATTTTGGCATCTTGGCACTTAGCTTCGTGGGTGAATAAGACCTAGAACACACCATACCAACATAGAGGCATAGCTGCACCACACAATACACCATGGCCCATTATAGCCCTACATTGCATGGTACACTACAACTGCATTGTAGCCTTGCAGAACACCACATGGTACACTGTAGTGGCCAACTTGGTAGGCACGGTTCGTCATAGCGAGCATCAAACTTCACAACCTAACATCACCGAGACTGTGACTACGCTCCTATTTCACCTAATGTACATTGTCTACCTTCTGAGACCCTTTTTAGAGTTAACTATGCTCCCATTTGGGGTAGTGTTCCATTTTTCTCTCTCTCTCATTTCTAGCATTTTCTTACATCTTTTCACATTTTTCATGCATCATCATGTTTTACTATGTTCAAGTGGTAGTCTCCATGAGTTGACATCCTCGTTTCAATCAAAACCCTTAGATATGCTTACCCACATTCTGTGGCTACGCTCTATACTTAGCACCGTGAAGCACTGCTTTAACACTTAGTACCATTTCCCATCACTTGCATTTTCATTTCAACTAAGCATGCCACCCCCCGATTGCACCCACCACCCTAGTTGCAACCAACAAAGTCCCTATATCGACAAGATCGTTTAGGATGCTTTGCCTCTATTTCTAGCAAAGCTCTCATGCAAAGGCAAGGTTAAGGCTGTGTGTCTATTGATCCCTTAGTGATTCAACCCACCGACATTTTTAGTTGTTATAGTTTTCTTTGGCACTAGAAGAAGGGCCTTGCCATTTCCTTCTACATTTTCTGATTATTGTCCTACGTGCTCTCTCCACCACTAATTGGTGTAGATTGGACCTCATCATTAGTTCCCCTAGAACCCTGCTAGACAAAAGCCAAAGCATATCTTTAGCACTTAACCAAAATTCTGGATTCTTGGGAGAGCATAGCTAGCTCCAACGTAGCAACCATAGCACCAGAGTTAGCCATTTTTAGTAGCTTTCATCGTTAGCATTTTTTTTTTTGGCATTTTCATACTTAGCCAAATTTTCACAGTTTCATACTTAACCAAATTTCCGCAGTTTCATACTTAGCCAATTTTCTACAGTTTTACACCTAGTCAATTTTTTACAATTTACATACTTAGCCATTTTTTTGCATTTTTACTCTTAGCAATTTTTCTACATTTTTATACTTAGCCATTTTTTTGCTACTAACAAACTTAGTCATTTCTCTGTAGCTTTTAGAGTTAGCCATTTTTTGCAAACAACAATTCTCACAACCCGATCTGTGAACATGAATCTAAATCAACCTTTCACATTAGTGTCTAACACATTTGACATCAAGATCCATCCAAAGTGTGCTACACTAAGCCATGAACAATATAATTTTGTTTATGCCAAACTCCAAGCAAGACTACTAGTAGATTGCCTTGACCTAGAGGCAAAATAGAACTATGAATGAGTCCACCAAGACAGATGAGAGTACAACCCCTCCTTATTCGACATAACCCCACTCACGAAGTCCTACCACTAGTTGTTGTCCCAACTCATCCATGCAAATGAGCATGATGCAGGGACAAGCTATGAGAAAGCCTCATAGGAGAAAGAAAATGAGTTCAATGCCTACTCCAAATGCAAGAGCCCCCTCTACACCATCTTCCAACAATCGCTCCCTAGTGTAGCCCCTCCTCAGTCCGGTCCACCTATCCTCTCTAAGATGGTGACTATGCCAATTTAGCCTTCCTTGCAAGCAACCACTACATTTTCCCAATCCTATGCTTACATAGGGGCCACCTCCTAGCCCTAGAAGATTCAAGCATCCTACATCCTACTTGTCTCATTAGTGCCCACAGTGTCCATCCAACCCACTCATGTGTGGTCCATCTTGGTCACCACACCCATCTCTTGGCCAACACATCAACTAAACCCATCCACTACAATGTGAAATTGGCAATGATTGTCTACTATGATGTTAAATTGGCAATGATCATATGCTACAATGTTAAACTGGCAAACTCTGCAACCAAAAATCCAACCCTATGCTATGAAACCAACATAAGCCCAGCCAATGCAATCAACCGACACATGCCCAAGCTTGGATCAAGCATTCCAGGTGATCCAAAGTTTGACAAAGGAGATCAACCAACTCAAAGCAGCCTCCTTCAAAAATATCAAGGTGGTGGACTTCTACTAGGACGATCCCATAATTCCTGTAGTCCCACCCTTGACTCTTCCAACTGAGGTCTATCTACCTTAACTCACCAAGTACAATGGTAAAGGGGACCCCAACACATACTTGGTCACATTTTGATCTAAGTGCCTACTCCTTCAAGCCTGGTCACATGCCATCCTATGCATTTCCCCATGTCACTCATTGGCAAGGCCTTAGATTGGTATCACGCACTACCCAAGGCCTCGATCTTTTTTTGAAGGATCTCATAAGCTAGTTTGTGACACACTTTAGGTACAACCTAAAGCTTAAAGAAACCCTCAAAAAAATCATGCAAGTCAAGCAGGGGCCTCTAGAGCCTATGCCAAAATTCCTCCAACATTGGAACACTGCATTGAATGAAATGCATAAACCTCTAGTAGAAATGCACCTACTGGCCATCTTCAAGTGTGCAGTGAACAACTTCATCAAGTCCAAACTATATTACCTAGCCCCAAAGTCTCTTAGCCAAGCCTTTTCCCAAATGAAAGGCATAGAAGAGGTAGCTTGAGCTAGTAATAACCTATCCTACATGGCCTATAGAAACCAACATGCATGCAAGCAAAATGCAATAGTAGCAATAGTGGCCACAAGCACAAAAGCAACCAACCAGGGTCCAATGACCAACCAACCTAAGGCCCTAGCTCACAAAGCTATCAACTCTAGTACCAACTTGCCTACATTAGCAAGGGCTACCCCAAGGCCCAACTTTGAGTGCAAGGATCACTCAAAGTATACACAACTATTGATGCAACCCTCTAAACTACTGAAGCAACTTTTAAAAGCCAAGCAAATCCAATACAAACATGTATCAGAAATTTCTTGCCAAAAACATGACAGGTACTATAAACTGCTAAGGAACCCTACCTCAACAGTACCGAACGAGCCCCCAATTCCACAACATTTTAAGATAGACCAATAATATCATCATCACCAAATGTATAATCATAGTATTGATAACTATCATGCATTGTAGGTTGACCTACAGAGAATGATAGAATGGGGCCAACTGGTGCTCAATGCAACAAGCCAATCCAATGTAGACAATGCCCCCTATGTCATAAACTCCATTAGCGTAGGTGGCAAGTCTAAACTTGCACAACAAGCTTTTGTGATTCACATGCCTCCCAGTAAGGCAAGGATGCCCTCAGCCTCCATAAGCAAGAGGCCCTTCTTTGTTATCAAAGTGCCAACTCAAGCACCCACAACACCCTTTGTGATCAAGGTCCCATAGTAATTGTCCACTAAGACATTAAACTAGCAACCAAACCAACTATCCACTAAGATGTTAAACTGGTAGGATGTAGCAACAACAATTGCTAAGCAACCTTTCATTATCAAGATGCCACAACAAGTTGGCCCCATAACAACTCCTAAACCACCATTTGTCATAAGGGTGCCACAATGTGATGGCCCCTCACCTACCTGAAGCCTAATAATGGGCAACATCTTAGTCTTTTCTCCTTCAAGGGCTGATCCCACTAGCAACTTGAGTAGGCCTACCAAATGGCAATGCAAGAGGATGAATGAGCACATTGCAACCCCCATGGCTAAAGCAAAGGCCATAACTAGCAAGTGATAACCGAACATTGAAGCCCCTCCGCCCAAGGAGGCCAAACAACCCAAGCCCAAGTCCTCTCTATGAGAGATTTGCCTCTCAAGCTGCATGAAGGAAGTCAAGGCCAACACAGCGGCTAACAACAAAGACTTTATAGCTACACTAACCCAAGTGAAACAAATGCTCAAGCAAAAGAACACAATGTTAAGCTTCTACAACCTAGTCATGACCTCATCCTCTCACCACCAAGTGGTGGCCTACTCCATTCCTATTACATAGGACATCCCTATAGATGAGAACACCATCCATGCAATGATATCACCCACTGCACCATAGGAATTGAGTTCAACATCCCTAGCATTTCACAACAATGCAATCAAGGTCAACCCTAAACAAGGGGAGGTCACTATAGCTCCACTATCCATTAGCATACATGTTGGATAGTGCATGATCCATAGAGTACATGTTGATGATGGTGCAACAACAAACATAGTCCTGTACTACATCATTGACAAGCTAGGCTTGGCTTGGCAAATGAAATCAAGCCAACCAAAATCATGTGTCTAAAATACTTCAATGGATCATGCATCACTATCAGGGATACAATCAACTTAGCCTTCATGGCAAGAGAGTGTAGATTTCACTATCATAGAGGAGATGTTAGGCTTAAACTTAATCCTAGACAAGCCTTGGCTAGTCCAACTATAGGTCACCTTCTCTCCCATCCATTAAGAAATCCACCTTCCATAGGAAGGCGGTCAACTTATCATCCATGGCAATAACTTCCCCCCTCTAGCTACCCACAACATATACATAGAACAAGTGTCGAAGTTGGAGTTTCTTCGTGGTACACCTGGGGAAACTAATACAACACCTAAGGCTAACACACCTGAATGAGTGGTTGAAGCCAGTAGCCTCCCAGAGGATCCTAAGCATTGTGTGCCCCCTAATCCATGCCTAATTGGGAAGAAACTACATGACCAAGACTTTCCCTTAGAAAAAAGCATGCTAGGTGCTTGCTTACCCCTTACCTTCAAGGGCCATGCATTTTTGGTTTTTGATTGTGTTGCATTTGTTCATGCATTTACATTTCATCTGCTTGCTTAGTTTACACACTGCTTCACTTTGTTTATGCATTACTACTTTGTTTATGCATCCATCCACTTAGCTTATGCATTGCATTTGAAAAACATCAAAAATAAATTAAAATCATAAAACTAAAATAGTAAAAAATGTGTGACATGAAATGACCTTAAACTAGCGATGACCCAAAATGGCACAAAACTAGCAACACTCGATGGCCAAAAATGGCTTTAAACTACTGTGGTAGCCCAGAATGGCCTAAAACTATCACTCTTCACATTTCTTTCCTTTCATTTGTGTATTTTAACTCTATTTATGATAGGTGTCGCTTGATGTTTTTTTTCTAATTGATTTTTTGTAGGATCTTGTAAGAACACAACATGACTACGCATGCAGCATTACACCTCACATAAGCAAGGTAAGCACTCATCCACCATGATGCAAAAAAACTAGCACAAATAGTCTGCTATGACTATAAACTAGCATAGATTATCTTTGAGTCATGATGTTAAACTAGCACAATAGCTTGTCTGCTACAACATTAAACTGGCACATAGCAATGTGCTAAGACTATAAACTAGCACTCCACAGTCTTCTAGGACCTTAAATTTGGTTCACACACTTATAGCATCATCACCTCCCACAATTCTACTGATCTTTTGGAGCACCTACCATCGATGCAGCCTTTAGAGGACTTGCAACATCATTGCCCTAGCACTTTCACTAGCTTCCTGAGCACTTGCAACTAGCATAGCATTTGATGCATTTACAACATCTTTGCATCTAGTACTTGTAGCATCTTCACATCTAGCATTTCCACTTGCATTTCATGTTGTATGGTTTTATTGTCTTATCAGAGTTGTGTTTGTAGGATGAAGCCCTAGAAGTGATCATGAAAAGATGCATCTCATCATAGCAGCAAGTCATCACATCACTTCAATGTGCATGATTGGACTAGTTAAGCCACTCAAGAGTTCACATCCCCCTCATCCCATTATAGTCTATGCACATCCACTCCTTCATCCCAATAGCCTCTCATCTCTTGCATACTCACAATTGCACTTCCCTCTAATGCATATGCATTGTGATGCATATGGCTTTCTCTTCATGTCAATCGTAGAACCTAAGGTGGACATAACATAACTCATCCCATGGGGAGCCTCTATTGGCTAGTCAAGGCCTAAGTGAATGTAACACAACTCATACTAAGGAGGAAACACTTGTCTTATAGATGCAATGTGGTTGCATCAAAGCAAAGCCCATCTACTTGATGTCCCATACCTTGTAGCTAGTAATCAATAGTAAGTTGAACCCAACAAAGGTTCACTTCACAACAAAGAAAAAAATGAAAACAAAACAAAGAACGGGGAAAATCGCATCCCCAAGTAAATTGACAATGCTACAACTTCACAACCAACCTAGCCTTGGATCAACTTTGACTCTCTCATGAGCACTCTAACAAGAGGTTAACATTTCAGGGGCAAGCCACTTCATGCCATGATCACCATCAGCCATGCTAACTTTGCATCTTGCATCAAGATATACTATTTACATTTTATTTCCTCTACTTGCATTTCATCTCCTTAGCACATTTCCTACACACTTTGCGCCCCAACATACCCTTATCCATAGCACTCTTGAACATGGTGGAACGACACCCAATCTAGTACCAACTGTGGTGTTTTGCACTTCTTTATCAGCATCTCTTGGGCCACTCCTCCATATGTCAATATACAGGGACCATTAAAATACCACAAAATTTTGGATCTAACATCTCAATTGCAAATTTGGCTATGTCAAAATAATGGCACTTTGCCTAAATTTTTCTCTAAGTGTTGAGTGTAATTAGCTCCAACGGCTAGATTTGCAAAGTTTTTCTAAGTGTCAGAAAAATAGCACTTTCTACAAATTTTTCTAAGTGCTAGGACCATGCTCTTCACTATAGTAGAGCGTAGTCAACTTCAATGGTCAATTTTCTACAATTGTAGCTCTAGCATTATAGCTATTATGCTCTGGCATTGTAGTTGCTATGCTCTGGCACTATAGTTGTTATGCTCTAGCACTATAACTACTACGATCTACTATGCTCTAGAGCGTAGTAAGCAGAGCCAACACACAAATGGCCAATTTTGTAGAATTTTCTAAGTGTTGTGCTATGCTCCCATTGCCCCTACTATGCTCTAGAGTGTAGCCAACATAGCTAGCACCTCGGTGGCTAGGTTTGCCTAAGTGTCAAGCTAAAAGCTGTCAAGCTAGCTTAACATGGAAGAGGCATTTGGCAAATTTTCTAACTCCTGAGGCTACCCCTCTTGTTATGCTTTAAAGTGTAGCTAGTGTAATAAGAACAAGGACTACAATTTTTACTAGATTCTTCTAAGTGCCCATGATATGCCTTGTCCCCAAGAAGCATCCTGTGTCCCATACGTAACACAAGGTGAGCATAGCAACCAAAGTTAGAGAAATTTTCAAACCTTTTCTGGTCACCTTCAAACTTAGAAATTTTTTTGAATTTTCTTGTAGTCCCACCTATCACACTACCACATGGCACTTGATTCACATTTTGGATTAACCCTAGCCTTGTAAATACCCCTATGTCCCAATGTTTTAGGATGGGGACTTCTATTTTTCACTAGTAGATAGTTGGCACTTTCATTTGGCATTTGGCATTTTGGCATCTTGGCACTTAGCTTCGTGGGTAAATGAGACCTAAAGCACATCACATCAATAGAGAGGCATAGCTACACCACATGGTACACTGTGATCCATTGTAGCCCTACACTGCACAGTACACCATAACCCTATTGTAGCCTTGCAGCACAGTACACCACAATGGCCAACTTAGCAGGCACAGTTCATCATAGCAAGTGCTATACTTCATGGCTCGACACCACCAAAACTGCGACTATGCTTCCACTACACATGTTGTACATTGTGTACCTTCTGAGACCCTTTTGACATTACTACGCTTCCATTTAGGGTAGTGTTCCATTTCTCTCTCTCGTTTCTAGCATTTTCTTACATCTTTTTGCATTTTTCCATGCATCGTCATGCTATACTATGCTCAGGTGGTAGTCTCTGTGAGTTGACACCCTCATTTCAGTCGAAACACTTAGCTACGCTTGCCCCCATTCTATGGTTATGCTCTACACTTAGCATCATGAAGCACCACTTTAACACTTAGTACCATTTCATGTCACTTACATTTGCATTTTGGCTAACCTTGCCACCCCGATTGCAATCAACAAAGTCCCTATTCGATCGACAAGACCATTTAGGATGCTTTGCCTCTGTTTCTAGCAAGTCCCTCGCATGGAGGCAAGGTTAAGATTGTGCATCTATTGAGCCCTTGGTGATTCGAGCCATTGACATTTTCAGTCATTACACCACCCACACTAATGTTGTTGATGATATAGGTGGCATTGTCTGCATTGGATTGGCTCACTACATCCAGCACTAGTTGGCCCCTATTTATCAATCTTTGCAAATTGTTTACAAAGCCCAATAGAAGTCCATACTATGATCGAACAACTAGTGGTAATGATAGAATTGGTCTAATCAAAAGTCTTTTGAGATTGAGGGCTCATTTAGTACCGCTAAGGTAGAATTCCTCAGGAGTTCGTAGTACCTATCATGTCTTTGGTGAGTAGTTTCCAATGCTTTTTTGTGTTGGATTTGCCTAACTTTCAGTAGTTGATCTAGCAGCTATGATGGTTGCAATGGCAATGAGGTATACTTTGAGTCCTTGTGCTCAAAGTTGGACCTTAGAGTGGCTTGCTCTATGGCCCCTACCATTGTAGGTAGGTTGGTTGCTTGGGTGCTAGGGTTGGTGGCTTTATGCATTGGGGCTTTGGGTTGCTTAGTCGTTGGGCTTAGTTGGTTACTTTGGCATTTGTGGCTATAGTTTCCACTATTGCATTTTCTTTTTTCTTTTTTTTGCATGTTGGTTTCTATAGGCCATGTAGGCTAGGTCGTTACTTGCTTACACTACCTCCTCTATGCCTTTTGTTTCAGCAAAGGCTTGGCTTAGAGACTTTAGTGCCAAGTAGTATAGCTTTGACTTGATGAAGTCATTTACTACATCCTTGAAGATGGCCAGTAGTTGTGTCTCTACTATGGGTTCTCATATTTTTCTCAATGCAATGTTCTAGCATTGGAGAAATTTTAGCATAGGCTCTAGGGGCCCCTAATTGATCTACATGAGCTAGTCAAGGGTGGCATCTAGCTTCAAGTTGTACCAGAAGCATGTCACAAACTAGCTTAAAAGGTCATTCAAAGAGGAGATTGAGCCCATAGGTAGTATGTGGTAATAGTCTAGGGCTTTGCTGGTTAGGGACATGGGAAATATGTGCATGATGATGTATGACTGGACTTGTAGCAACATGCACTTGGACCTAAATGTGACCAAGTGCACATTGGGGTCCCCCTCACTGTTGTATTTGGTGAGTTAAGGCAATAGGACCCTAGTTGGCAGAGTTAATGGTAAAACCTCAAAACTTATAAGGTCATCTTGGTAGAAGTCCATCATCTTGATGATTTAAGAGGAAGCAGCTTTGAATTGCTTGATCTCCTTCATCAAACTTTGGATTAGCTAGAAAGCCTAATCCAAGCTTGGAGATGTGCCAGCCAGTTGCGTTGACTAGGCTTGTCTTGGTTTCACAACACAAGGTTGAATTATTAGTTGTGAAGCAATGCAATACGATTAATGTATTAGCTACACCATGGGGATGGTGACCAAGATAAGCCATGGATGTGTGGGTTGGATTGACACTAAGGGCATTGATGAGATAGGTGGAACATGGGATGCCTAAATCATTTAGGGCTAGGAGGTGGCCCTTTCATGTGCATATCATTGGGTAGGCATGTTTGTGGCTAAATTGGATGGTTGAGCAAGTTGAGAGGATGTCGTGAAGGGCAAGTGGAATGGAGGAGGAACTATACTGGGAGTGGTTGTTAGAAGATAGTGAAGGGGCTCTTGCATTTAGAGTGGGCTTTGAATTCACCTTCTTCTCCTATGAGGCATCCTTGTAGTTGATCGCTACATTGTGCTCATTTGCACAGATGGGTTGGGATAGCAACTAGCAATAGGACTCTGTGAGTGGGATGATGTTGGATGAGGAAGGGATGTACTCTCATCTGTCCTAGTGAATAAGCTCAAAGTCCTATTTTGCTTTGATGTCAAGGTGATCTAGGGGTAACCCTACTTGGATCTTTGCACAAAGGAAGCTGTATTGTTCATTGTTGAACACAACACACTCTAGGTGGATGATAGTGTCAAGTGTGTTAGACATCAACATGGAAGCCTAATCTAGATTCATGTTTGCAGAACAAGTTATGAGAGTTGTTATTTGCAAAAAATAGCTAACTTTGAAAACTACAAAAAATGAATAAGTATTGAAAATTATAGAAAAATGACTAAGTTTGTTGGTAGTAGAAAATGGCTAAGTATAGAGACTATGCTCCATACCAACTACATTCTATACACTCAGAGATCAAAGACTTAGAAAAAAAGTAGAGATTAGTACAGCTTGGGTTGTCACCAGGGCCCCAGGGGGATCAACAATGGGGTCCAATCTACACCAACGGGGGTGTAGAGTGCACGCAAAGACAACCACGATGACGACTAAAGAAGGAAATTACTTGGTTGTCCTTCTAGCACCAAAAACTGTAACAACTAAAAATGTCAGTGGCTAGAATCACCAAGGGATCAACGAATGCATAGCCTAACCCTACCTCTATGGGAGGGCCTTTTGGAAATAGAGGTGGAGTGCCCTGGATGATCTTGTCGATTGAACAAGGACTTTGCTAGTTGCAACTAGGGTGTTGGGTGCTACCAAGGGTGGCATGGTTAGTTGAGATACAAATGTGAATGACGTGAAATAGTGCTAAGTGTTAAAGTAGTGTTCCACAATGCTAAGTGTAGAGTATAGTCATGGATGGGGGTAAGCGTAGTCAAGGGTTTTGGCATGAATGGTGGTACCATCCCACAGAGACTATCTCCCGAGTGTAGTTAACACGTGACTGCACATTAAAAATGCAAAAAATGTGAAGAAACATGAAAAATGTATGAGAGAGAAATAGAACACTTTCCCAAATGGGGTTGAGCATAGTTAACTCTAAAAGGGGTTTAGAAGGTACACAGTGTACAATAGGTATATTGGAGAGTGTAGTCATAGTCTCAGTGGTATCAGACCATAAATTTTGACACTCATTATGGTGTTTGTGCTTGCTAGGATGGCCACCACGATGTACCATGTGAGGTTCTGCAAGGCTATGATGGGGCTAGGAAATGCAACTCTACCTCTCTGCTAGTGTGCCAGTGGTGTGCCTATAGGTCTCATTCATCCAAAGTGTTGTCAAAGTGCTTCTAGTTCTTGTTCATCTAAGAATGTCAAATGCCAAAATGCTAATTGATGAAAATGCTAGCCAAAAAGCCCAAAATGTAGGATGTTGGGGGTATTTATAGGACTAGGGTTAGTCCAAAATATGCATTGAGTGTCATGTGGTAGTGTGGTAGTTAAGACTACACTATGAGCTAGTTAGAACTATGCTGACCCCAACTACGCTCTCACTATAGCAAACAGTGTTAAGCTTTGTGCTACTCTGATAGACTCTGTAAGGCTAAGAGACTATGACTATGCTACCAACTATTAATGCAACTTTTGGAGACCATGCTCCAAGACTATGTTGTCCACTGTGGGAAGTGGGGTCAAGTGTAGTTACAATTTTGGGGAGAAGGGCAATGCAAAAAGATAAATGCTACTACTAGAGGTGTGTTGGAGCTAATGCAGATGCCAATGCTATGTTATGGAGGCCCTTGGAGGCTATTCTTGTCATCTATGCTTGATTATGCTCTATATTTGGTGAGAGCGTAGTCCCAAACTTAGAAAAAATCTAGCAAAAATTGGTAAAATTGGCTAAGTGCTAACTATTCTTTAGGGGAGGCTAACTACACTTTGAATTAGGGATGAGCATAGTCACAACACTTAGAGAAAATCCTTCAAAATCTGACATCAAAGATGACTACACTGACTACACTCTAATGCATAGTTAGGAGTGTAGTCCCGATAGTTAGAAAAAATATGCCAAAACTGGTGTTTTCATGCTGCCTACACTAACTATGCTCTTGAGTGTAGTCCAAAAAATGAAGAGTGTAGTCTTAGCACTTAGAAAAATTCTGCAACAAGTGGCATCATTCTAACACTTATAAAACATCTTGTAAAACTGGCATTTTTGTGTTGACTATGCTAACTACACTGTGGAGCATAGTCCCAGTAGTGGAAAGCATAGTCTCCACACTTATAAAAAATTTGCAAAAAGTATCAACATTTTGAAACTTAGCCAAATTTATAGTTGAGAAGTAGTATCATGAAATTTTGTGGTGTTTTAGTAGCGGCAACAGCAATGGAGCCAATGGTATCGATGACAATAGAGAAAAATGGCTTGTACAAAACATGGTAAAAAACATGACAAAAAGCATATTGACTTTTGTAAGTGAGGGTTTGCACGGTGAGGGTAGCATGATTGCTAAGGATGATGTATCTACTCAGGACGACGTGATGACGAAGGTTGGTGTAGTAGATTGCAAGTAAGGGAGCAATGGAGGAAAGGCAAATGATGCACAATGGTCATGATGAAGGATGTGTGATTGTAGTGATAGAGTAGAGTAGCGGTGGGGGTGGAGCGAAGCAGTGGCATGTATGTTGGAGTCAGAAGTAGTGGTAGAAAGTCCTTACTATGTTGCATGGTGGTTTGTCCTGCCTTGATGGATGGTCATGATACCTCAAGTCACAAGGCCCCATTACACTGCAATCCCTTTAGGGTTACAAAGCCTATGTGATCTAGGAAATCTTGGTGGTTGTTTTTAGGTGGTTCATGGTGGGAGGAAATGGAAAATGAGGGTTCCTGTTTGGTAGGCACAACAGTAGGGGTAGAAAGTGAGGGTTCATGCATCAGCCCTACGACCATGAGTAGGGCAAAATGAGACTACACTATCCTGTAATGAGGTAGCATAGCCTTATGTAGGGCTACGTGGTGTTATAGGACGTGGCTCTTGAATTTTTTTTTAATTTTTTAATTTTAATTTTAATTTTTTATTTATATGTCATATATGCATATATATATTATTTGGGGTTGGGGTTTGAACCCACAACCACTTAATTTTTTTCTTTGTTTTTTAACTTATTATTATTATTTTATTTGGACATGCATAAAAAAAAAACTTTAAACATTAATATCTCTCAAATCATAAGTACGATTGAGACAAAATTTGTATCGTTGGAATTTTCTTGAGAAGTACTATGCCTTAAACATAGTTTCAATGTCCAAAAACCAAGTTGGGTTTTCAAGATTTTGAAGGATCCAAACTAGCTTATTCTACCAAAATAGTATTACTAAGTTAATGTATGGATGACATTATCACTTATAAATGATTCAAAGTTGCTTATAAATGATATATCAATATTTAAATATGGAGATAATACTTTGATCTTATAAATTAATAAGTATGATGTAAGCCTATCCTCTTACATCAAGCTTAGATCCTAGGTACTAGGAAGAAGTAAGATATGTCAACATTACCAACAAGTATTGGTTTTCATATGGGTCCCATGATAATAACCTTTATTAATTAGGTGAAGATGAATCAATGTTATTACAAGGTTGACCTCCTTATACTTACTAGTATCTTTACAATTGTTAAGTAAGGATAGGTAATACCAAGTTATAGGGGCTAGGTATTTTAGAGATAATAATTTTCAAATGAGACCAAACCAACTCAATTCATGGTTACTAATATTCTATAAGGAACTTCACAATGACCTAAATCCATTACATTCTAATATGAACATAAGATGGATAAGAGTTACCTAGATAAGTGTTTTACCAGTGTTTCTTGTAGTTGATGTATCTTGGTGAGGCATAGTCAGATCTCTTGATTTCTGATATCCTTGAATGAATCTTGGTTGGTGGTCTTCATGTTGAACATAATACACTTCATGGTTCTTTTGTAGATGTATAAATCATCTCAAACATATCACACATTTGGTGGTGATTCATGGCTCTCCTTGGATCTTGGCTCTATGGTTAATCATCAGGTTGTAGTCAGTCCATGGTTTTGATTGGCCCTTGGATTGTGGTTTTCTTTGATATTAAATGTGACATCCCATTCCTAGATGTCATGGAAAATGTCAATTATATGCTATATTTGACATTAGGCATAAGATGATAATGAGAAAATGTCAAATATATGTAACATTCAACATTATGAATAAAGAAAATAGCAAGGAAATTGCAAAAGGAAAAAAAAAGAGAAGAATGCCTTATTAATGTAGAATAGTGTATTTGGATGATGTTCTGAGAATGTTCCTTGGGGTTTTCTTCTATTAGCATCCATCCCTTAGAGGCAATCCAGCACTACCACCATAGTTAGGCCTACAACTAGCCAAAAGGGATGACTAGTCCTCTTCTTGTCTTGCTTCACATGGCTTACATTGCTCTCCTTTATCAACTCTACAACTCCATGCTAGCATGACCTCTATGCTAGGGTATAAATTCCTTAGGTAAACCCATCAAAGGTCATGTCGAGAAACATGTCCATATTACAATGCATCCTTTTGAGTTTCAATTATAACTCCCCTTTTGAATCTTGTTGCCATAATCATAACACCTATTATGAAGAGGCTCCATCTTCATTATGTAGTAGTGCCATTTGGGAATGGAGACATTAAAAACCTCCTATCAATTCAATCAATTATTTGATTTCATCTATTTATGTTCTCAATGTTCTTTCGTTAGCAAATTTTACTAAGTATAACGAAGAATTTGATTGCATGAACCATGTAATTACCTTCTACAATTAATTCATGTTACTTTCCAATTATTCCCACATCATCCTTAAAAGATTTTCCAACTTGTTTACTTGTAAAGCACTTGAATGGTATGGATCACTCCTCCATCTATCTATCATCTCATTGGAGTAACTTTTCAATACCTTTATGGAGAGGTTCAAGTACAATATTACTATGGATGGTACTTTTCAAAAGCTCCTATCAATCAAATAGGCTCCTAATGAATCTATCTCTAGATTCATCTATAGGTGAACATCAGTAACCATGGAGCTTATACATCAATTACCTAATGAATAGGTGCTAGAAATTTTTGAAAGAGTTATCAATTACTATATTAGAGGGAATTTAATCTATCCTAGACCACTTAGCCTCCATGATCCAATCACCTCTACTAAATACATTAAGGAGATGACCATTCAACACAATGATCCAAAGTGAATCAATTTCAAACATAAAGCAAATAAAGTACTAGATAAGGATAAGTTTACACAAAACACTAACAATGACTTTGGTAAATCAAACTATAGTAGGTTCACCATTAATTGGTGGAGGCAATGATGCAACTAAGAACATAAGCCCCAATTTCAATATTGGTAGATAATTAAGGAGACCATAGAAAGACCGTTCCAAGTACCATAAACTTCTAATGACGTATATGCAACTATATAGCATGTTATTGAAGGATGGACACATAATACCTCAGCAAATTTTAGACCAAATGATGATTCAATTCAAAAGGAATCAAACCTTGGCCATTGATCCTTCCTAATATTTTGAAGGATAGGCACCAATACCTATGTGTTATAATCCCAATAAGTTTTTCTACTATCATAAGGTACTAGGCCATGATACTAAGGATTGTGACATCCTTAAATATGATGATCAGACATTGGTAGAGAAAGAAGAAATTTTTTTCAATACTCTTTTCCAACCTAATAACTAAAACATGTAAATTTATCAAGATACTTTAAATTCTCATCCAATGAGAATTTTGGCCTTCTACTTAGAACCCAAAGAAAATCACCCATAAGATTCCTTTGTTGTCCAAATGGATTCCTCCTATTACCAGTCTCCCTCATCCTCTCATTTTATCTTGTTAAGTCTAAAAATCATTTTTCAATCAATCTCCCTTAGAGTGATGCCAATGCCCATTCTTTCAAAAATGTATGAAGGATTCCATTAGTCATTGACATGACTCCTTACTATGATGAAGTTCTTATGCCATCTCAACATACTTTCTCTTGTCCTTCCTCTTTCCCGAGGAACAAAGCTTTTACACCTATTCACCCTATTCATTATCCCCCTATCTTATCCTATGCTATGCATTTATCATCCCATACTTTCTTTCTACCCAAGTCACAAAAACCTCACTTTCTCATTACACCTACTTTAATTTTTAGAATCCTCACAAGGGCTTATAAGGAGGTAGCAACTAATGATAAGGGAAAGAGAGAAAACTAGCTAGTAAGCCAAACAAAAGGAATGCTTCATTTTAATATGCATTAAATGCAAGTCCTCCTACTTCCATTATCATCTCAACTCTAGCAATCACATTTGATGTTATCTCCCCTACACCAGATTCCATAAATTTAACCTCTAGAAATAAGATTATGTCCTAAATTATCACTATCATAAAGTCAATAGGAACAAACATTTTCCTCTTTTATCTTATTTCCACTTCAAATGAACATCATTTAACATTGGAAGAGGTGCTAAATTCCATCATGATGCCTTCGAACATTTAGCCTCATGTTCATGTGATCTCATTGATGCTCAATCCTCCATGTTATGAAGCTAAATATTTGATCTTTAAATGGGAGAACATTAAAATACATCCTATGATGGATGCTATATTAGAGACAACATGTCTCTACCATTGGTGCACATGGATGATGGAGCCAAAACTAATATCTTTTGATGAGTAGTTATTGAGCATTCTAACCTCAAGAAATAGGTCACATACTTTAACTACAACTCCTCTCTAGTTTCATTTAGTCCTAATAGAGTAGAAATCCTAGGAATAATAAAATTTCTTTTTCTATATGAAATATCATCACATCTAAGGTTTTATTCATTGTCATTAGAGATTCAT
This sequence comes from Gnetum montanum, assembly GCA_015680685.1. Lineage (NCBI taxonomy): Eukaryota > Viridiplantae > Streptophyta > Gnetopsida > Gnetales > Gnetaceae > Gnetum > Gnetum montanum. Next base: position 313,696 of record MNCI01030420.1, on the reverse strand, counting down.
TTAGAACTAATGCTATTCTAGGATGACCTTGGTTAGCATACCATCATGTTGTTTCATCATCCTTGCATCAAGAAATATACTTCTCTTGTAAGGATAGATAAATTGTCTTATGTGTCGATCCCAAAATCCTTGCTATTNCTCATAACCATAGAAAACTATAATAACCTAAATATATGAAATACAAAATCCATAGAAAATATTTTCTTGTACCATAGTTTTCAATTCCCATGCAAATATTCATTCAAGTTCATTTCAACATAGATCTATCACATTTAGTAGAAACATAGAGGCTAAAAAAATGGTTCTCTACCTTTATTCCATGGCACAAGAAATCCTCTAACTTTCCTAGCCATCAGAAAATTTTCCCCTTATCCTACCATGAAAATTTTCAACCTTTTTTAATCCTTTATAAAATTGGAAATTTTTTCCACGATCTCCTCCTTTTCTTACGTAATTTTATTATTCCTCTTTCCTTTACAACTTAGAAAATTTTCTAACTCTTCTATCTTTTTCAAATTTTGAAAATTTTCTACTCCTCTCTCCATACTTAGAAAAACCTTTCATCCTACCCCAAAACTTAGAATCTTCCTCCTATCTCTTCTTTGAAAATTTTTAATTTTAATTTCTCTCAACTCTTCTTTTATTATGCAATCAAACTCAAAATTATTTCTAACACTTTTTCTCATTTTAATTTAATTTTCACATAACTATTACTTTCTCTATCATGCTTTATAGGCCATGGAGTCTAACTTACTCCATCTTTTGCATGAACTACTTGGCTTGTATGGATCACATGGTCAAATCTCTCAGCCTCTCAATGAGGATTTAATTAATTTTTCATCCCTTTACCCCTTAGATTATATCATTTCAATCATTAATATCATTAAGGAAAACTTAATCCCTCAAACTAACCTTCACTTCTTGGATTGCCAACCCATTTTGACTAATCATCCATTACTAGAGTTCACTATAACAAATCACTAAAATGAGGAAAAGACCTTAAATAATGATAATCTAGGTTTCAGTGTTGGTGGAATTTCAATTTCGATTGATAATATAAAATGGTAGTGGTCATCAATTACTATCATATTAATGGTATAAAGTAATAGTGACCACTCTAATGGTATTTTTGTTATGATATTTGATTGTGTGTTATATGCATATTTATGTTTTTAGATGCTAATCTTGGTGAGATGCAGCAATCCCTATGCATTATTGTTCAACTTCCTACGACTTTTTCTAGAAGCCCTTAGGGATTAATTGTAATTTATTTTCCTTACATAGTACAATGAATAACTTTCCCTTGTTTTTCATCTCATGTGATGCAAAGTATTGGTGGAGCTAAAACTAATTCTTAGCAAGATGCATAGATTAGAATTTAGTAGATTCTAGTATTTGTGATATCTCTAACCTTGTACTGTTTATGTTTTAGTGTCCTTTGGTTGGTACAGGTGCTTGTTGGCCATGGTTTTACTTTTGCTATATTACATTTTGGGGATTTGAAGTCATAACATGATGCTTGAAACTTGGTTTAAGATTATCATTATCATCATCATCCTAGCCTTGCCCTAACAAAATGGGGTCAGCTACATAAGTTAATTTTTGATATTGGCCTCAATGAAGAGCTAGATCTTTGTTTATTTGTATCATTCCTATGACTACTAGGCATCACATCTAGGGAATGCCCTAGCATATGCAAAATCTAAAAAAGAAACTCATCTATGATATTTGGCAAGGTTTTGAAACTTAGTTTAAGATTATGCATTTGAATATTTATTTCAAACATATAGAAGTCCCATGCACTTGTTTATATTCATTTTTTTTCCTACTAGTAGGGATCAAAATTAATAGGCAGGATCAAAATTCGTATGATAGGTTGAATTCAACTATAGATTTTAATCCTTATTAGAATTACAAATTTATAAGGGATTGTTTTAAAAAACTAAATTTTTTTAAAACACATTTAAAATTTTGAATTTTGATAGGTAAAATGCCCTCTAACAAGCATTGACAACTTCAAATTTGAACCTAGAGAAGCAAAAGAGAAACTCCAAAACAACAAAAAGGAAAGGTCCAATGATTTTAGGGATGACTTTTTAGGGTTTCATCCTTGCTACCAATCCTAAAAAACGTCCCCTCTAGGGTAGGAAAAGGATCAAACCTTACCCTTATTCAAAAGCACCCAAATGGGTTTTCATTTCCTATTAAAGGCTTCATGTTAATAAAAAATAAAACTATATAGAGAAACATTTAGAAATTTAGTTGAAGCATCAACTACTAACTAATGTCACCTTAAATTAACAATGGAAGAAAATTAGCTAGAGAATCTCTATGAAAAAACCACATTACATAAAAACTTCCAAATGCTATAAAGAATAAGAGGACGAAAGAAACACCAACTATGAAGTAGAAATCCTTGAAGTTGAGGAATGTCACCAAAAAAATCTTTATATAATCTTGGTTGAATACTATGTAAATACCTACTAAATGAAGTTCAAGAGCTAAAAGCAAGTGGACAAGTAAAAAAACAATGGATGAATGTGTCTTCCATGTTACAAGTAGGACATCTTGGGTCATGAACACTCAAATGAGTATGGAATACCAATAGGCAAACCTTGATTAATCAAGTACCATAGAAAATGTATAAGGTAGGTTTTGCATGCAATGGGCTACTATATATTTTACAATGTTGTATCTTTTGTATCCCTCTACATCTATTTGTCATGGGTGTCTACTAGTTTACCTATTCCCAATGCATGTACTATGATATCCCTCTAATAGGTGTTGGTTTCTTAAGTTACAAGGCATGGGTTTGAGCCCAAGCATAATCACTTAGAAATAGGTTAGACTTTCACTTATTTGATGAGCTTTGAGTCTTCAAATGATGATCCTTTTTCTAGAAGAAAAAATTATTTTAAACTTGCCAATACCTATATGGTGCAAAGCACATAAGTGAAGCACCTAAGCTACAACTACTACTCATGTTCTAAACTTGTCCCAATCTAATTTTATTGCAAGTCACAATGAAGACACTCAAAAAATTTGATGAAGTATCAAAGTATCACATCGATGGGCCCCTATTGATGGTTCCCCATCAATGTGGCTTCCTTGACATAGTGCTGCCCCGTTGATAGGGCTATGTCGATGTAGCATTTGCTGCATTTATGAAGCCCCATCGATGCAGCTCTACAATAAAGTCTATAAATACATGCTCATCCACTGTGTTTAGAGGGATATAGTCATATTTGTAGCAAAGATCTTATAGTTTTATCATTTGAGAGTTAGAATATTTTTCTAAGTGCCCATGGCAGGAGTAAAAAAGTGTATGAATATTTATTCAAGCATTGAAGTACCTGAGCACACTAGTGTGAATGGCAAGAAAGATGAGCCTTTTGATCAAACCTTACAACATTTGGAATAAATTAATAATTTATTTCTTCATTTACTATTTTTGTTAATTATGTAATTAAGTAAGATAAGTAATACTTTAATTAATTACTAATTAAGTTAAATATACTAAACACATAAGTACAATCACTTCGAGCATAACATATAGCGCTTGGTAATCCTAACAACACCTAACACTTGGTAACCCAGCAGTGTTGTATACATTCAAGATGTGTATGGAAAGTGGGACCAGATGCTTATGTTAGGATAGTTACTTATTAATTACCAATTAGATTAGTTAAATTGGTTAGTAAATTGAGTTTCAAATTATTATCAATTGTAGGCGAAGTAAATATAAAATAATAAAAATCATGTGCCCCAATTACACTTAACCATACAACTAAGCTTCATAAGTGTAGTTGGGAAGACAAAAATCATCATGATTAAATTTCACTTCCTAGAATTAGCATACTTAGGAACTTAAGGTCTACAAAATTTAACTAGATTGTGTGTGAATGCTTGTAATTTGTATTTTTGGGCATAGGTTAGACTCATCGCTCATCATTGGTGCTGTTGTTGGAGACCTTTAGTTTGTTACATGCACTATCTAGGACTTAGTGAAAATTATTTAACATTGTTGAGATGAATCCTAAAGTCATATCATACCTCAAAATAACTACAATAATTATAAGAAAGCACACTTTATTTCTTATCTTCTAATACAATATGCCTTCTTCTCATAGGAGTGATTCTTCACTCAAGTCTAACAAAGTAAATTAGCAGGTGCCCTAGCAATATTGAGTGATATATGCTCCTCCTAATGAGTATGTATTCATTTTCACCTTCTTCCTACACCAGGATGAACAACTATGATGGTGAAACATGGAGGAAAACATTGTGTTACCACTCGATCAATCCATTCCTGTAATGCTTCACTAAACTCTTATATGAGTGGGCATCCAAGGGCTTCATGCTAAATATGTTTTGTAGGATAGTGACACCAAGGATTATCATCCCACTGATGCACAATGCTTGAGGGATCAACAGCTAGAGCAGCACTACAAGTCTATAAAGGGAAAGTAATCCAATGATTCTCCATTCCTGATGTACCAAAAAGATGGTGGAAAATCCTTCTCTGGGGATTTTCCATATAGAGAGACTTCTCTCTTTAACTTCAATGAAGGAGGTCAAAGCCAAAACTTTCAGTCCATGATACCTAATCTTGATTTTGATAAGAATGTAACCCATGAAAAAGGGGGATCCAAGAAGGAGATGGCAAGGATGTAGGTAAGTAGCATGATCATGATCATGGTCATGACCACCAAAGAGGAGGTGGCAGGCATCATGATGGTGCTAGTCCTTCTTCCAATTTACCTTTGTCATCATCTTCTTCCTCTTCTAGCTCTGAATTTAACTATAAGGGACATGATCATGATGGAGGTGACCAACAAGACCAAGATGATCATAGGGACCATCAAGCAAGTCAAGATTCTAGGCATGAGCATTCAAGAGAATCCCATCACCATGAATGAAGGGGTAGCAAAGGGCATCTTAGGCACTAGGGTCATGGCTACAATGAGCCTTTACTTGCTACCTAAAGTATGCTAAACATTGCAGAGGTAGTGAGAATTCTAACAAGGCACATGAAAGATAGTAGGATTAAGTGATTGGATATGAACAACATCCCCAAGTTTGAGGGGGGATATAACTCCAATCCACAAAATAATTTTTAGGCTTTCACAATTCCTATCCCTTTCAAAAGATAGAAAATAACTAGTAAAAGCTTAATTTATTTTTTAGGATACTCATCAAAGAAGCAAAAAGTTGGTACCAGTCATTGGAGCCAAAATCAATTCGTAGATGGAGTACGATGGTTGAACTATTCAACAATAAGTATCAAACATACTCTCAAGTGTCCAATCTAAGAAGGAAAATCCAGGGTTGGAAGCAAGAAACACATGAGTCTTTGGATGTCATCATGGATAGATATTATTCCTTATTAAATCGATGCCCTTGCCATGATTACTCTTGGCAGTAACAACTTCACTACATTGTAGATGGGCTTCACTTTAAAATTAGGAGAACTCTTGGGATCTACACCTAAGGAAGACTATCAAAACTAAGAGCCCATCAAATCCAAAGGCTGATCAAGCAAGTAGCAAAAAAAGGAGAGTTGACGAAATGCAAAAGTGCAGAAGAATACAACCAAGATCCTGCCATTCACAAGAGGGAGGTCAAATTTGTGATAGTGAGGAGGAATCATCACTTGACGAGGCGCTAAACTGAAAAACCTTACTAATTCAAAATTTTACCTTTCAAATTTTAGCTAAGGTAGATCAGTTATAGGACTCTATGGATAGTAGATTTCAAGCTATCCTTAAAATTTTTGAAGAATCCAAAGAAAAAAGTATTGATCATAATCGCAAGAGGCAAAAGGAAGCTAAACATGCCAATAAAAGGGGTAATAGCAAGATTTCTACAATAGAGGAAGTTGTAAAAATTGAATCAAATGATGATGGTGGGTGTGACATATACCAATATGAATATCCTAAGGGATGTTGCCCCACCATGTCATACTTACAAGAGTCTGAGATGTATGCGCTGAATCCATGACTAGCAAAAAGAAAAACACCTAGAAGATTACATTATCCTTAAGCTAATCCTAGGTAGTTTTATCAGCAACAATAGTATTATCCATATGGAACTCTGCCACAATCATACGAGTAGTATCAATAGTGCCACCAATCACAATCATGGAGGATGCCACCACCAAGGCAGTAGTACCCTTTTAGGCAACTAAATTCATATGGGTATTACATTCAACAACCTCTGTCTTCACATGACTCTTCTTCCTAGCATTAGTATTATCCTACCAAATACTATAGAATTCATTCTCCACATTCCAATATGGATACCACATTCCATCATTATCCTCATCCTATTCCTACACCTGTTCCTCCATCCTCAACGTAGCTACTGCCTACTCCATCCATGTAGGGTGAACTTCTAGCCTAGCCATAGCAATGCAATGTTACCAAGGCCATCAATCTAACACTAGCTAATAAACTGAGTTGTTAGAAACCTCATGTCCATAAAAGACCATTCTTCCAACCCAATAGCCCTACTAGATCCTCATAGACTCAGGTGGCTGGTCACCTTGCTCCTACCTCATCGTTTGCAAACCATTCCATCAAGAACCCTTCAAGCCAAATACTATTCTAAATCCATAGTGCTATGCTTACTCATGGCATATCTAATTGGATTTGAGCTAGCAACCTTTCCAAGAAATTAGCTGATCTTGGGATTTCTCTTATCTATTTACAAATTTTTGGGAATGAACCATGTAAAGCTCTTCTTAATTTACATTAACTTGATTTCTCATGAGATGTATACTGCATGGAACCTACCACCTCTCAAGAAGAGCAATATCTTATTAGAATTGGTAGATCATTCCATTATTGTTTCATTATAACTAGTAGGAGACATTGTGACCACTGTCTATGGGTGGTCTTATCTTGCCAATTTCCTAGTAATCAAGGTTCAGAATTGTAAGGGGGACTCCCCAATTATTATGGGAAGGGCATGGCTAAGCACTATTAATGTGAGAATGGGAATTAGAGATCTTTCCATATAAATATCTAAAGAAAATGCATTTGAGAAGATTGAGAAGAAGTAAGTTCCGTGCATCATGTACAACAATACAAGGTGCAATTAGATGTAGAAACTCTAGTTTGCAAAATGAACATTTATTTCCGCATGCAGGAAATTTGCACGGGAAGCAAATATTCAAAGATGTTTGTACACAATAGCCATAATACAAGAGGGCACCCAATGGCTGACTACTAATCGTAAAAGTAGCACAATGTGCATGGAACATACTGAGAGCCTGACATGCACTTATGTCATAGGCATGGATGAACTAGAGCAAGTTCATCACCAACTCTTTAATGATGAAAATGATGATACCAATTCAAGAGAGTTGGAGATCCCTAAGAATGTCAAACGTGAGCCCCTAGAGTTGAAAACTCTACTTGCTAGCTTGGAATATGCATTCTTGAAAAATGGTAAGCTAGTCATACTTAATGCCAAACTTTCTCCTAAGAAAAAAGAAAAACTATTGAAAGTGATCAATAGATGGCCAACATCATTTACCTAGTCATATTCTAAACTCACTGGAATTGATCCATGGATATTCTAGCATCACATTTATACTAATCCATCCAAGAAGCCAAGGATGTAGCCACAATGGTGGTTGAACCCAAAATTGAAGCAAATCATCAAAGAGAAGATTGAGCAACTCCTTAAGGCAAAGTTCACTTACCCAATTCTAGATAATGAGTGGATCATCCCATTTGTGATATTGCCAAAGAGAGGTGGAAAATCATGGATTTGTATTGACTTCAAGCTACTAAGTATGGTAACATTCAAAGATCATTTTTCTTTGTCATTTTTTGATCAGGTGTTGGACACCATATCTGAGCATTGTTATTACAATTTTCTAGATGGTTATAGTAGCTATAATCAAATCCAGATTACACAAAAAGACCAAGCCAAAATAACATTCACAAGTTCTTGGGGGACTTTTGCATATCATAAAATTCCTTTTGGTCTTTGCAATGCTCCTACCACTTTCCAATGCCTGGTCTTAAGCATCTTTCAGTAGCAAATCGGTAACAGAGTGGAAGTTTTCATGGATGAATTTTCCACTTATGGTGCTACATTTAAGCAATCCTTGGACCACCTTGAGCAAGTAATTAAAAGATGTATAAAAACAAAATTACAGCTCAATTGGCAAAAGAATCATCTCATGGTCCAAGAAGGCACTGTATTAGGACATAGAATATTCTAGGTAGGGATCAAGGTAGATCCTAAAAAAATAAGGGTCATCCAAGGAATCACCCATCAACCAGAAATCATTAAAGATGTTCAGTCATTCCTTGGACACACTAGTTACTACTGGTGATTCATAGAGAATTTCTCTAAGATCACAGAATCATTGGTCAAGCTAACAAAGAAAGACACTTGATTCATCTAGACTAAGTAATGTGAAAAGGCATTCTAAAGCCTTAAGCAAAATCTCATAGAGACTCCAATTCTACAAGTGCCTAACTAGTCGAGACCATTTCATATTATGAAAAATGCATCAAATTATTCCTTGGGAGCTGTACTTACATAGTTGGATGAAAAGAAACATTCATATTACATCCACTACAAAAGTCAAAGCATTGTCAATGCATAGTTGAATTACACCACAACGAAGAAAGAACTAATGGTGGTGGTGTATGCTCTAGAAAAGTTTGGGTACTATGTGCTTAGATAGAAAGTGTTTGTGTACACTAACCATAATTCCATTCACTTCCTCATGAACAAGCCAACAGTGAGCCCTCGTATCATACAATGGCTAATGATCTTACAAGAATTTGATCTTATGATGGTAGATCGAAAGGAAACTGAGAATGTGGTCATTTACCATCTCTCTTAGTTATGATGGGATAACAAAAATGAGGAGAGCCTACTCTCTAACCAATTTCCTAATGAACTTCTCTTTGTTGATGCAATAAATAAACAAGTTCCTACAGAACCAAAGTGGTATGATGGCATCCTCACTTATCTTCTTACTCAAGAGATGCCACAATATTTGGACTACAGGAAGAAACAATAATTTCTTCATTAGGCCAAATGCTTCATGAAAATCAATGAACACCTTTACAAGATGTGCACCAATGATGCTCATGAGGATATATGTGGGAACCACTATGTAGGGAGACACATGGCCATAATCCTAATGGTAAGATACTATTAGCCCACATCTTTCAGAATGCTCACCAGTTTGTCCAATCTTGTGAATGCTATCAATGAAATGGTGGGATGACCACATGAATGGAGGATCTTCAACAATGGATTCAAGCACTAGAACCCTTTGACATATGGGACATCAACTTCATGGGTCCCACCACACCCATGTTAAATGGAAAGGTATATATAATCATCACCATTGATTATTGCACAAAATGGGCAAAAGCAGTAGCCGTCATTGATTGTACATCATCCATTGCTATGTGGTTTGTACAATAAAATGTTGTGAATAGGTTTGGGGTGCCATGTGCACTAATTTCTAACAATAGAACCCATTTTACAAGTGCTACTTTTCACAAGCTTATGCAATTCTTAGGGGTTGAACATAAAATTAACAACACCTTACCACCCCCAAGCCAATAGTCAAGTAGAAGTTACTAATAAGAAGATCATGAAGATCCTAACAAGAACTATTAGCAAATATATGAGAGATTGGAGCACAAAATTAAATGATGCCCTCTAGGCATACAACTCAACATGAAAACTTCCTATAGGCTACTCTTCCTATGAGTTGGTGTATGGAAAACTTCCAATGCTCCTAATTTAGTTTGAGCTCCATACACTTTCAACAACCTATGACTTGGACCTTAACCTTAGCCTAGCATAAAAAGAAAGAATAATCAACTTGAATATGCTAGATGAAAATTGACTAGTGGGCCTATCCTTGAAGGAAGTGCACAAGACATTCAATAAACAAATACATGATCTAAGAATTAGAAGGATCAAACTTCAACCTAGAGATAAGGTCCCCTACTGGAGCCCCACACATGCTCCTCAAAAAACTAAATTCCAAACATTGTGGAAGGGACCTTATATAATTGATGAAACCTTTCCTTTTGGGGTCATGATCATATACAAACCTGAAAGCCCAAACAAGAAGTAGTTGATCAAAATCCAATAGATAAAGTCTTTCCATGAGCCCAAGCAAGCTAGTGCAACAAATACCTCAACAAGTGGATAACCATGCTCAATTTTTCAAATCTCCTCCTTCCAACTCAATCATGGGGGAGATATCCATCCATGCTAACCATATACATGGCTCCTCAGTTTTTCTATTTTTTTTCTTATTTTACGCATTTTTCTTTTTGTAAATTATTTATTTTATACCTTTTTTATTTTCAAATTTTTTCCTATTTTACACCATTTTTTGTTTTACATCGTCATTAGTACATTTCAATTTTTCTTGAATATTTTAAACTTTCTTATATATTTTACCTTATTTTAGTGTGATTTTCTAGTTTCTGTTAATAAACGTGCTTTGTGCCAAGAGGACACAGTGGTGCTATAGTTGTTGCTAATGGTGGTTTATGCTTAATGTTTTGTTTACTAATGTCTAGTTTCTATTTTTTTGAATTTATGTATCAATGGCTAAGACATGGTTTTGTTTTCATGGAATAGGCAATGAGTCCATGTAATCCACCCATCCACAAACTCTATGGTTTTCCTTGTTTTGGAAGTATGAGGTCCTTTTCATTAAATAAAATTTTAATAAATTTGTCACCTTGGTGGTTTCCAGAATTAGGAAGGATTCAAAGATTTGCATAGGGTGTGACTTCAAGGGGACTCAATACTCTTTGTGCTTTTCTACTTGCTTGGGTGCATGAGTGTTTTCATGGATTTCTTACAATTCCATGTCAACCAATAATAGGAAGTTAAATAAGTCTTTGGATGGTGTGGTTTCCATTGAAACAAGAGAGAGAGAGAGAACACATAACAAAAAATAAGGAAAAAAGAAGAGTGAGAGAGAAAAGAAAAAATGATGGAAATTCAAAGCACATCCCTTAGACACAATAACAAGCTATAAGTGTTGGTTATGGGACTAGAAAGACATGTTACCAATGCTTAAAGGTTCCTTCTAACTAAGGTCCTTTCTGACTTCTTACTTCTCTTTTCTTCTTCTTAACGAATGATGGTTGTTTTGTGGAAGCACTCTTGTATCTCAAGGAGGTGAATTAATCTTAGAGTAGTAATGCAAAGTCACTAAAAGCAGCTGGTTTTGATCTTGATTAAGGATGGAACTTCTGAGGTCATTTAAACACAAATCCACAAGGGACTTCTTATGACCTCAATTTGGAACTCCATTTCACATTCTCCATCATCCATCCATGTTGCCCATAACTCACCTCATTACTGGTATCCATGTTCTTGATTTAGTGTCTTTGTCTAATGTACTTGAATTATTTGGTAGAATCTTCTAGGTTTTGGTCCTTAACTTTCATCAACCATTAATTACCTATGGGGTCCACAAACTCCTTAGGTTGAGGTTATGCAAGGGCAAAAAAGGCATGTGCCTGCTATGGGGAGGATCCACTTGCATATCTCTTGGTTGGATTCACTAAGCACCTTATCCTTAGACATTACTGCAATCAGAATCTTTTGCGCACCCATCTTCTACATCTGACAATGTGCTCCTTTAAGAATTTTCTTCAATTCACACATTCTCAATCAAATTTTTGAATGTTTAAGCTTCTAAAGATCCTCTTCCATGATTTCATCATATTCTTGGCTTTTCTAGGACTTCATAGATCCCAAATTCATTCAAAAATTCCTTGTATTTTTTGAACTATTCAAGTTTGAAAATTTTGTTTACAAACCCCTATAAATAGCTTCTCGTCGATGGATCCCATACGTATACAAGGCCTCATATATGTGGCCTCACCAATGCAATGCAAAAATACTATATATATGTGTGACCCCCCTTAGAAATTTTCACATTTTCTCATAAACACCTTCCAGAGCTCATAACTTCCTAACCATTTGTCCAAATCATCCCATTCTTCAAACCCTATAGCTCCTAGAGGTCAAATCTTATTTGTGGGGGCCACAAATGTGCCATTTTTGATAGAAATCTACCATGGTCCAACCATAGCCAAGTGTAACTAATTAACAAGATAAGGTATCCAATTATTCTAATTTAAACATTATATCTACTAATCCACAGATGTGTTGTGACCACAAATGGCACCATAAGATAGACACATGTAGAAAGGAGGACCATCTCAACTAAGAGAGAAATGGCCAAGAGTGGGAAGGGGCTAAGAATAGGCCTAGGAAGAACCAATTGCAACCCATGCCACAGGACCTCTTAGGGAAGAGGCTAAAGTGGAGCCTATTCGTCAAATTCTAGAATAAGTGACAACAACAAAACATTCCCACTAGGATAAGGCATCAACTCAACAAGCAAACCTTGAGGTGACCTTGATGGAGGCCTACCTAAATCAAGTCAGATCAAGAGAGGTTTAGAAGACAATGTTCCAAGAGTTGAACTTTGGCTCTTTCTTGGAGCAAGAACCTAAAGAGGTATAGGACCAATTGAAGACCTCTCCCATGTGGCCAATTATCACTTCTAGTGAGGAGTGGTATATGAGAGAGACATTCCTATTTTGAAACTAGCTAGCTTAATCAACAATCAAAATCAAGAACATTTTAGTATCCTACTCAGTGCAAGCCATTATAGAAGAACTTGGGTTGCCTAAAAGTGGGATGAATCTCGTCGAGACTCTGATGTAGGTAGAATCCAACATCAAAAAAGAATGGATTCAGTGGTGCTATGGTATCGACTGCAAGAAGTATGGCATGCTCACATGGGCAAAAAGAATCCACTACAAGATCATGGCTTTTCACCTAAATCCCATGATGAGGCCCAACAAGATCGCTACCTTTTTTACCCATGTGTGTGTTGCTATGAGTGGGAGATTTTCGATCAACCTTCTATAGCTAATCTATCTTGAGATAAAGAAGTGGTTCAAGGAGAATGAATATAGAAGAAAAGCACTACCCTTCCCATGCCTCATCAGAAAACTATTGCAAAGAGGAGGAATAGTCTGCTACACTAATGATGTTGTTTGACATGCTCCAACTGCTAATTGGGCGATGATGATTAAGAACAAAACTCCTACAACAATAATCCAAAAAGAAGAGTAGCAGCCACCACCTCCACCTACCACTCAGAAATAATGTCAAATGTCATTGCAACATCCCAATGATTGCATGAGTTCTGAGAATGGCTCTTAAGTGAGCAAGAGAAAAAAGCAGGCACAAATGGTGGAGACCCATCTATGTACTAGCCCATGATGAGTCACCTAAATGAGGTGGCCCAAACAATCAGCCTGATATGGGGAGGTGGATCCATTTTCTCTACCCAAAAAATGTAGTTCTCCATGAGGTCAAATCCTAGTACCAGAGAGGTAATGGTTTCTCTCTCAAAATAGTAGTAACTCCTAGAGATTTCTGAGAACATTGCAACCTTTTTGATGTGCTTGGAGGAGGGGGAGGGGGCAACAGTACTAGTGATGCAACAACAAGGGCAAGAAACAATAGCAGAGATGGTTGCTGATAGAATTGGTAAGACACTTAATGCACCTAAGGCATCTATACCAGATGTCACTGGATTAAAAGATATGTAGATGCCTGTAGGGATCATGAGCAGCAGATTAAGGGTAGCATAGCATGAATAACTACTGAACCAATTGGTAGAAACTAGGAAATCACTTTCAGATGTCTTTGACCTTCCAGATAATATAACTACAACCTAGTCAGAGCTACTAAAGGCAAGGGGCTACAACATCATTTTGAAAGGGAAACTCAAAACAACCAAGGAGTTGAATAAACACTTGGCTGTAGAAGTTGCTAAATTGAAAGCCTAGATTGTCAACCCTACATTTCTCAACCTGACATTAACAAGAGATGAAACTCTTGAATAGTTTCACACTAGGTTGAAAGGAGTTGAGGATGCAATGAAAATAGTGGTGTTCTTTCGATCCTTGGCAGAGGCCACCCAACATAAGATTCAGAAGGCCTTGGATCTAACCCACCAAGAGAATGTGTAGTTAACTGCAGAAAATCATCACCTACAAAATGTTGATGTGCATAAACAACAATTAACTAATTTTATCCATCAATAGCAGAAGCAACTAGCTAGAGAAAACACATAGTTGAGTTTGATAGTTGAGAATAGAAACCTCTCCATGGAGGAGGTCCATGCCCTTCGCCAAGAGGCTATAATAGAGGTAGCCGCCTAGAAATCAGAGGCTCTCAAATTTGAGAGAGTCAAAGATGACTACAAAGACTAGGTTAGCCTACAGAAAGAAATAAATAAGAAACACATTCAGTTGGCAAAGGCAAAGGTGAACAAGGCCCTCTAACAACTCCAACAAGGATGTGAAGTATAGCAGTCCATCATTGATGAGATTTATCAATATAATAAAGCAAAAATTCACCTAAAGGAGTTGCAAATAAAGGAAATGACTAAATATATGAAGATTGCCAATCTCCAATACACAAACTTAGCTATGTTGACTACTGAATGACTGTAGTCAAAATTGGAAAAGCAAGTGACTAGCTTGTACTTATTGTACAAGGTCAAGTTCAAGCACCACAAGGACACCAAGCAAAAGTTTGGGATGGCAAATGTTGAACTCGAGGTTCTCAAAGGTAAATACATTGATCAAAGATCTGCTACCGAGAGCCTACCCAAAAGAATGAATGACTACCTAGAGCTACAAAACATAGTGAAGGCATTCAATGTTGAACATAAACAATTTGCTACCTAGTTTGTCAACGTCAAGGAGCTATTCTCAGTAATGTCTTTTCCGTGGGACATCCCCATTCTAACCCACATTAGTGATGCCACATGGATTGTGAATGATCCTCAGAGCAAGGAGGAGAAGATGAAGACATTACTAGATGCCTTTCGCCTTCAACCGGAGGTAGCAACCACAATAGGATAGCTACAACCTCCTTAGCCACCACACACACCTAAAGCTAGCGAAGATCCTTCAGAACCTCCACTGCCTGGGACTATTTGATCTTCTCAACCACCTTCATGCCATCAAAGAATGTGTTGTCCAATTTGAGTAGTCACGTCATCGTGTTCAATTTTGTGTCATGAACACCACAAATTTTTGTAATAATGTTGATATATACATTCGGGCATTCATTTTTCTTGTCAGTTTTGTTATGTTAGTTTGTTATGTCAAAAGTCAATCAATAGTCCCATTCCTTCCCAATTTTGTAAAGCAACTCGAAGATGAGTTTTTATTCAGTCATGGGGATATGATGAAGCATCAAAGTGTCGCATCGATGGGTTCCCATTGATGTGGTGTTGCCCCATTGACAAGGCCCCATCAACATAGCGTTTGCTATGTTTATGAGGCCCCATTGACATGGCTTCACAATAAAGTCTATAAATACATGCTTATTCATCATATGTAGGGGAATATAGTCATAGTTGTAGCAGAGCTCTTACAATTCTATCATTTGAAAGTTAGAGTATTTTTTTGAGTGCCCATAGTAAGAGTCAGAAAGTGTACAAATATTTATTCGAGCAATGATGTACCTAAGCACACCAGTGTGAATGACAATAAAGACAAGCCTTTTGATCAAACCTTGCAACATCTAGAATAAATTAATGATTTATTTCTACATTAAGTTTTTTCGTTAATTATGTGATTAATTAAGATAAGTAAGACTTTAATTAATTATTAATTAAGTTAAATAGACTAAACACATAAGTACAACCACTTCAAGCATAACATACAACACTTAGTAATCCTAGCAACGCCTCACACTTGGTAACCTAACAATGTTGTAAGCATTCAAAATGTGTACGGAAAGTGGGACCAAATGCTTATGTTAGGATAGTTAGTTATTAATTAGCAACCAAATTAGTTAAATTGGTTAGTAAGTTGAGTTTCAACTTGTTATCAATCATAGGTGAATAAAATATAAAATAATAAAAATCATGTGCCCCAATTATACTTAACCATACAACTAAGCTTTACAAGTGTAGTTGGAAAGACAACGATCGTCACAATTAGATTTCACTTCTTAGAACCAACATACTTAGAAACTTAAGGTTTGTGGAATTTGACCAGATTGCACGTGAATGCTTGTAATTCATATGGTTGGGCGTAGGGTATACTCACCACTTGTCAAATTTGCTATCTATTTATCATTGTCATCACAATTCGAAACATAAGTAACACCTTTAATATTTAATTTTCTTTTTAAGTTCACCAAGCTCACAACTTTTGTCACAAATCCTAAATCATATTAAAATATAAAGGTATAAAAAATTAAAAAAAAGGAATGTGATAGAACTAATTCCACCTCTACAACGTCTAGAAAGAAAGTATATGTGAACTAATTCCTACTTGTGCAAATTCTTTTAAAAAGATGTATATATTAATATTTATATAAGTTATACATTGAAAATATGCCCTTTTCTTAATCTCTCATTATAATTTTGTGCCCCTTAATGACCCATTTCAAAATACCCTTATGACTTGTAGACCACAAACTACATGTTCTAACTAGGTGAACTATGTATCACTTTAAAAAAAATTTAAAAATATTTAATAATAATATAATAAACCAATTTAGAAAAATTCTTTGAATGAGAAATTACCATATTGTGATCCTAGCAAGGCATTCAAAGTATCATATCAAGCAATACATCATTCTTGAAATTCTTAAGGTTTGTCAAATTTTCATAATGTTAATTTACTTTTACATATCATATCAAGCAATACATCATTCTTGAAATTCTTAAGGTTTGTCAAATTTTCATAATGTTAATTTACTTTTAATTATTATATCCTATTGCCATTTCTTCAATTGAGTGCCTCTATATGATTGGAAATTCATATTTCTACCTCAAAACTAAATTTAATAGTTAATTTTGATAGTTAATCAAATCTTGTTGAAATAAAATCCTTTATTGAAATGAAATCAAATCATTAGTGTGTTCACCCTCTCAAGAATAGGAAATTGCTTGCTTAATTCCCCCTTCATCTTTTGAGACTTTAATAAGACAATTTTTCTTTTACTCTTTCGTATCTATTATTTGAGCTTGATACTATTGCCTCAATGCATGAATGAAAGCTTAACCTCTTTTTAAGTGGCTGAGCATAGGTTCAAACCCAACTTGAAAAACAAGCATCTTACCATCACTCCAAATCCCAGTATGTAAAACTCTACTTTCATATACATAATAAAAATAGATTAATAAAAAAATGAAATTAAAAATCAATGCTATTGCAAAATTAATGTCGTATCCACATAATCGTTTCACAAATGAATGGTGTAAGAAACTTGGTGCATGTTGCACTTTCACATGTTGTTAGGCAATGACCACTACATAATAAGATATTACAACATTTCAAATCTTCTGATGCAGAATTAATCTTCCTCGCCAAAACTATCTCCTTCCCATTCATCATCAAATTTTGGCAATTCAGTAAGCCCTGTAAGGTCTACTAAATATGAGGGGTGCATCATGACATCTGATAAAAATTCCATTCCTCGCTTACGAAACTCTTTGACCACCTGCAGAAGCAGAAAAATAACTTTTAGTTGCCTTCAACATACTATGAAAGAACAATCAGAAAGTAAAGCTGCAAGATCAGACTTTAATGAGGGATTATATTACCATCTCTGAACAGGCAACACAGCAACTTGATGCACGTCCCTTCATGATGTTCTGGGAGAAGCGAAAAAATTCACCACGGATTTGATGAGGCAGAATACCTAGTGGTTGCTTTTCAGAATCATACTCAGCAGAATCACATGTACTAGGATCGTCTGCAGGTGCATTGATCCTGAAATATACGTTGTAACAACGAATTAAGTATCTAAAATCAATTAAGATACTTGCAGAATACACTTTCATAAATCAGTATTAACACATACCCAAGTGGATGGTGAATTAACCCAACAGTCATCTCTACAGCTAGGGCTGCTGCAACAGGTGCAAGGCCAGGGCGTGTTACAGTGCATTGCTGATCCAGGGTAAGGTTCCGTGTGGACTACATTCAGAAAATATTTCAAGCTGACTTCATGCAAGCTTTGAGCAAACCTTTAAAAACATTATAGCAAAGAACATGCAGTTTTTAAAATTGTGCATCTCATTAAAAGATACACACAGAAATTCATATAAAACACTTGATAATTTTCTTAACGATGTTTTAAAAAGTCATAGCATCTATATTTCTACTGTCCAATAGATCCAAAGGGTCCGTAGCCTTAACAAAATTTCAATTTCAATTTCACTAACAAAAAACATACATCATTTGGAGCAACTATGTCGCTACAAAAGTAGCACCCAAGCCTTTCTTGCTTGCTCGTTAAATCTGCATCAGATGCCTTTAACTGAGGACCAGCACCATGCCGCATCACAACAAATGAACCAAAACCTAATGCTGTTGTAATTGCAACCTGCAAATATAGATAAGTTCTCGCATTTCATAAGCATAATGAGAATTTCTTCACATCTTTTAAACTTGTACTAACCTTGTTGGCCTCTGCACACAATAAAGTTGGTAGCCATCTACTTTCCCTTGTATCAGTTAACAAGAAAACAAAATCATGACTGGAAACAAGTTCTGTAAGCTGCTCACACTTCTCTTTGATAGTTGACAACTCTTCTTCTGAAGCATAGTGGCCAGGCATTGGTATGCTCATATTAATCCCCTCTGCCTCCTATGCAACCAGTTTGCCAAAATATAGATTTAGTTGGACTCAGATGAAAAATAAATTGATGTTAAAAAAACACACACAAACAAAACAAAACAATAGGATGCAAGTGTGAGATGAAACTAGGATACGTCACCACGCCAGGAAAAACTGACTTCAAATTATTTGCTGCCGCAGTGGCCTTCAACTGTCCTCCATTCAAACAATCCTCATAACCATAGAGTGACTGACGCAGAGGGTTTGACATAGATACACGACCGGCATCCACCAAAGTTATTTTTCTAATACCCCAAGCCTACATTTAGTTACAATAGCAGTTAATTCTTGCTCTGCAAAGTATGGTGGTGGTCAATACCAAAAGTAAACATAGCAGTTCATGTTTAGTTTTCAATGAAATACTAAAAACAAAAAAGAAATTAAAAAAATTCAACTCAAACTTGTAAACAAAATCCCATTTTATTGAAACAAGGCTAGGAACTTGTAAACAAAATCCCATTTTATTGAAACAAGGCTAGGATGATGATGATGTTGTTGAACAAACAGAATCCCATACCATGAGACCTCGAGAAACTTGACACCCAAGTGTACCGGCTCCTAAAATTAGACATTTTGTAGATGCTAACCGTTGCAGATTTAAAGATGGTACAGCTCGCCATGTCATAAGCTTCAAATTTAGGTCTGCTGAGGATATAGCCAATCTGAAAGAAAAACTCATGAACATAATTAATTCATGAATTAATAAACAAATCCCATGGTGGAGCAACATTAAACAGGTAAGAAAGAACCTTTACAAGGCAATGCTTACTTTACTGGATCCATATGTGTAGAAAGGTTAATATATCTAGGTGCCATTTTGCCCTGGTCATTACGCTCCCAACCAACTGCTGCAGGAACACTCCCAGACTCAAGCCAACCTATACATCAATAAACGCCATATTTCAGTTAAAATCTTAAGTGAAAATTTCCAGCATTGTTAATGTCTGAAAATCATACCTGTTTGGTTGGGAAGTTCTATGTCAGCAACAAGACATTTCTCCAATGAACAAAATCCTCCTTTCTCTCGGTAACACAGAGCAGTAACGTGTTTCAATCCCCATTGAAAATAAGCCAAAGCAAGAAAATTGCGAAGTGGCCAACCAGGATTTCTTGGTAGATGGCATGGATCATAAAAACCAAGCAGTACCTGTTGCCAATCAGCACATGTCAATGGCTTGACATTATAAGAATTTTTATAAAAGCAATGTAAAAATGTTTTTAAGAAAAAAAGTTAAAGTTTCTCTTTTATGATTACACTCTTACACCTGTTTTAAAAAGGTTTTATTTGGAAGATGGAACCGTTGCATCTCTAGCATATTACATAGACAAGAAAAACAAACAAACCCCATCAAGGACTTGCTATTACATTTTATCAAATAGTATGTTAATTTACAAGACTCAACTCTAATTATACATAGACTATTTCATACTGCTTAATGAAACGAAGACCAGAAAGCTTAAGCCAATGCTGACCTTTCCTCCTCCTTCAGAGCAAGAATTCCAGTCACTGAGAGGCCTTAGTTGAACATCACCACTGGACATAAAATGGACAAGAAAGAATGCCAAACCTGCACTTTGGAAAAGCTACATTTCAAAAACCTTATAAGAATACAGAACCCATATTCTAATCCATGTGAACAACTGAAAATGGAATTTGCATTGGGGATTCATTCACAAACCAGTAGTTGCAGCTGATTTACGCCAATTGTTACAAGCTGCTACCAATGCAGCACCCTGCTAGTTAAATTTCCAAAGAGTAATTTCTCAATTCCAACCACTGAACTAGGCACTTTCTATGCAAATGGAAATGGAAAATTTTTTATTACATCCTCTTAGACAGAAAGATGAAAAATTTTCAAGGTTTTGATACGTTCTTGATGAGCTCATCAAGGAAGTGACCCAAGTTTGAGAAGTCTAGCTCCAAAAACAAGCACAAATATTTGCTTGAATGTCGTATTTAAGTCTCAATGGATAAACATTTTATTTAGAAAAGAAAAAGTGCCAGAGCAATACAAAGTACAAGGTTGATAGTTGAAATCTCCAATGTTCCATTAACATCTACTCAAAAACTTAGACATTAAGCTTCAGGGTACTGGAAATACCTCTTCTTGATTGAAAACTTCCGAAGCTGCTTTTATAGACAGCAGCAATGCAGGGGGATCCAAGGCCAGCGCTGGAAAAGCAAACCAGTAATAAAATCCCCATTTTTTCACATCCGCAAATGCAATCACCAGAAATCTACATAGCAAATTGCTCTGCCTCTCAGCTCTGCCTGAACGAATATCCTCCCATAGCTATTGAATTACCCCAAAAAGAAATCATTAACCCACCCAAAAGTAGAAGAATAATCAAAATAAGATGATCCTGCAAACCATCATAGATACCTTAGCTGCATCTGCTTTTATCAATGCATTTCTATCCAGCGCCTTGAAATTCTCCAGTGTGTTAGTGTTAAAGAGGACTCCAGGGACAGGACATAGATTTCGGTTTCCTGAAAATCCATTTGACCCAGAATCTTGGCTTTCGCCTTCAATTTGCAGGGGTATTGATTCAGCCAGAAGTTTCAAATGATTTGAGATTTGGGCATGGAAAGTTGGAGCATAAAATCCTATAAGCGAACATTTAAAAACCTTGAAAATTTTGTGGGTAAACATGAAATTGAATACGCTACAGAGAAGAATTCTAAGAAACCATGAACAATTCTGGGAACACTATAACTGAGCAGGATCTGACCTGTGATGGGTATGGATTCTTCAGAAGTGCGAAGAGCATTGAGCTTGAGGTCAGCCAATGTCTTCCAGAAACCCTCGTGAACTGTGCTTCCCCACTGAGCAAATTGCAGAATGTTGTTGTTGCTGCTGTTTGCGGAGGAAGAACCAGACATTGACATGGAAGTCGATGCTTCACACAAAGATTCAGTGCGGGCCATTGAAATTCTTCCTCTGTTAATATCCGTTGGATGTGCGTGTCTTGGGTTTGATTCTTCTGTTTGCTACCTCGCCTGCCTGGTTTTTATAACTCCTAAAATAATATTCTTTTAAAAAATAATTGAATCGGACCGGCATTTTAGGAGTAGATAAAGGGGCTTCATTACATTATATCCGAAATAAAGCAAAATCCAAAATCGCCTTTTGGGGGAGGCTGGATGAACCCGAACATGGTGAAAGTTGAGAACAATGTAACGACTTCTGCTGACTTGTTTTTAGATATTTTAACATGCCGTCTGATTTTTCGAAATTTAATCCTATCATCATGAATGGGGAAACCTAACTTTGTTTGCTTTTTGTTTCATCGTGTTAATTTTAAAATTTACAGTTCCATTCCAAATGTTACCAATACCTTAATTCTTAAATGATTCAAGGAAGCATTGGTGAAAGCTAGCGCATCCTCAATTTCCT
The DNA here is from genome assembly GCA_015680685.1 of Gnetum montanum. NCBI lineage: Eukaryota > Viridiplantae > Streptophyta > Gnetopsida > Gnetales > Gnetaceae > Gnetum > Gnetum montanum. Next base: position 291,545 of record MNCI01030420.1, on the reverse strand, counting down.
TTGATAATCAATAGGGTATGGTTGGCTCCAAGCATTTCGTTGACCCAACAATGATACATCTTAATGTAAATCATTTAGACTGTGAACTTGTTACTAATTAACCGTAACCGTATCATACAAGGGTATCATCTTTTAGTGGTTCCATCATCTTATTCTTCATGCTATCTAGAAATGTTGATGTAATGTGGTGTTTCACAAAGATTTTCTAGCTAATTTTCTTCCATCATTATTTGAAGGTGACATCAATCAATCAATGATTGATGCTTCATTTGAATTCCTAAATGTTTCTCTCTTTAGTTTTTCTTTTTTATTAACAGGAAGCCTTTAGTATGAAGAGACAACTCATTTGGACATTTTGGAATGAGGGGCAAGATCTCATCCTTTTCCTACCCCAGAGGGGAGGTTTTTCAAGAGTGGTTGTAAGGATGAAAACCTTAAAAAATATCCCAGAAACTATCAAGTCTTTCCTTCTTCTTCTTTTTTGGAGTTTCTCCTCTGCTTCTCTACTGTTGTACTTTGAATTTTTATTTTTAATATATTTACTTTTTAGGGTTTGACACACATTCATGGGTGTGGTAGTAATGGAGTAGCCTTGTTGTGGTACACTCTTCTTTAGTGGATCACATCTTCCTTATCATGAAAATAAGGTTATGCTACTAGCCCTAATGTGCAATTTTGCAAAATATATATTGTTACCCTAAGTTTTGCACATATCAATATAAGTACACTCCAAGACTTATTGCCATCATGATATATTAGAAGACCTATAGAGGAATATAATAATGCTTTAAGTGGTACTTGAATCTTTGCATTTAGAAGTGTCTTCAAGCACTTATTCTCTACTTTATTTGGAAGCTTCGATATGCAATTATTTTCTAGCAACAAAAGCATAACTATGATTTTTTGTGCCTTGTAGGTATCCTAACTGCCTCCATAATGTCTAACATACTCTAGGTTGCTAGTAGGGGTTCGTCATGGTCATCTCTCTCATGACGTCTATGATGCCTACGTGGTTCCCTACTTTCCCTTCTATGCCTTAACTCTCTCGAATGCCCTCATCCTCTCTCTCGACTCTCTTGTCGAGGGTTCTCATTTTGCTTATCCTTACCATTATCCTCATAGCTGTGCTCTTTGTGACTGCGTCCTGATGTGGAAGGAGAGGGTGAATGATGTGATGAAGAGGAAGAAGAAGGGGAACCATCGTTGTGATGATGTTTCTTACCTTCTCTTCGGTGATCTCAACCCCGATCGTGATGACGATCAGACTCTTCGCCTTTGTCATGTGTTTGTGTTCCCTCGTTGAACACTTGGTGTTCATGGGGATCAGAACCAAGATTGTGAATCATCGAGTGTAGGTTCTGATACCCCACCTCCTCACCATCGTTAGGAAGGGGAACATCATTTTGTGGAGAACCTATTGAAATAGGTTCACCACCCTTGATTTCGCTTATGATGGATGAACCGTTATGGGGCACCTTGCCCTTCAATGATGTATGGTGGCTCTCCTACCTCGAGCCCCTTAAATGTTATGCCACTATGGGATGGTAATCCCTTGTGTCATAATCTTCTGCAACATATTCAGCATATAGCTGTGTCATGCCTATCTATGCAAGAGCACAAAGGAGCATGTTGGGGACTGCATGATCTAGAGGTAACACTATGTTACCTTGCAAGTCTCTCCAACGCAGTTGTTCATCTTGATGGAGGATAAAAGTAAAATCAGGTATATACTCATCGTGGTGAGTATATACCACTCGATACTGTTGAGGAACTGGCGGTTCTTGGTTACGTGTGTTAGACTATCGACTGTCTCGTGTGTGATCCCTAGGTGATGAAGTGCTTTTATGAGAAGAAGAAGACATTATTATCTTGTCGGTGTGCTATTGACCGTTGTTTAAATTTTCTTTTGATTAACCCTAAGGGTTCGTTTAAGCTTCCCAATGAGGTGGACGATTTCCTAAGTTCTACTTAGTACACAAACAACTTAGTCCCTGGCAATGGTGCCAATGATGAGTGGCGAGGTACCTCTACACTCAACCATACAAATACGAGCGTTACACACGCGATCTGGTCGAACTCCGTAGACTAAGTGCCTACATGCCTTATGGAACACCTAAGGTTAATCATTCGTTGTCTTCCTAGACTTACTTGTATTTGTCATGGTTGTATGGTTCAGTAAGTCTGAGGTATGTGATTTTTATGTCTTTTATCTTTTATCTCCTATGCTAATGAGGGAAAGGGTGAAGAGACTAAGTAACTAACTTTAACTAACTAAGTTCTAATGCCTAGCATCAGTATCCATCCCACTTGCCATTCACACCCTGAACCAATGCAACCTTCTGGGATTACCAAACGCTATTCGTTACTGGGATTACCAAGCGTAACACATGTGCTCGAAGCAGTCATACTAAAGGCACTTAACTAGGAGTTAAGGGTTGAAAGAGATTTAATTAACTAATAAAGCATTTAAACATTAACAATAATTAAAGTCCTATTTAGCTTAGCCCATGCACTGCAAGGTTTATCCAAAATTTTGTCTTTATTTCCGTACACAACTGTGTGCTCAGGTACAGAATTGCTCAAATAAAGATCTGTTCACTTTGGGACTCCTGTTGCGGGCACATGGAAATTATTCTAACTCTGGAATGGAAAAACTGCAAGAGTTTGGCTAAGGTCTAGATCTAGATGGAGAAACAAGGGAGAGTCGCCTCTTATTGTAAACAAGTTCAGAGTGCCACATGCATTGATTTTTGACAATAGAACTCACTTTACAGGTACTACTATTCACAAGCTCATGCAACACTTAAGGGTAGAACATAAATTAACAACACCCTATCACCCCAAGCCAATGATCAAGCTAAAGTAACCAATAGGAAGATCGCAAAGATCTTAACAAGAACAATAAGCAAATATAGGAGAGACAAGAGCACAAAACTCAATGATGCCCTTTGGTCCTATCACTCTACATGGAAACTCCCTATAGGCTACTCTCCATATCAGTTGGTGTATAGAAAACTTCCAACTCTTCCCATTCAATCTAAGCTCTGTACACTTTCAACAGCCTGTGACTTAGATCTTGACCTTAGCCTAGCACACAAAGAAAGATTAATCAACCTCAACATGCTAGATGAGAATCGATTAGTAGCCCTATCCTTAAATGAAGTGCACAAGGCATTCAACAAAAAGTGCCATGACCTTAGGATAAGGAAAGTTAAATTCCAACCTAGAGACAAGGTTCTCTACTAGAACCCCACACGCATACCTGAATGAACTAAGTTCCAAATGTTGTGAAAAGGTCCTTACATCATTTATGAAACCTTTCCTTTTGGGACCATGTTAATTTACAAACCTAAGAGCCTAAATAAAAAGCAGTTGGCCAACACACAATAAGTCAAACCTTTCCGTGAGCCCAAAAAGCTAATGCACATAACACCTCATTAGATAGATACCCACGCTCAATTTTTTGAATCTCCTCTTTTCAACTTAGTTGTATAGAAGATGGTCATTTGTGCTAACCATACCAATGGCTCCTCAGTTTTCCAATGTTTTTGTTTTCCAATTTTCTATTTTGCAGTTTGTTGTTTTTACACTTTTTTATTTTACACTTTCTTTGTTTTACACTTTACTATTTTTCCAATTTTTTGTTCTATAACATCATTAGTACATTTTATCTTTCTTGGATATTTTATAATTTCTTCTATATTTTACTTTTTTTTTGTGTGAATTTTTATTTTTGTTTCCTAATAAAGTTCTTTATTGCCAACAAGACACAGTGATGTTGTAACTATTTGCTAATGGTGATTTGTATTTAATGTTTTTGATTGTTAATGTCTGGTTTCTATTTTTGAATTTTGATGACTAATGACTATCACAAAGTTTCTTTTTCATGGAATAGGTAGTGAGTCCATGTCATCCACCCATCCACCAACTTTATGGTCTTTCTGGTTTTGCAAGCATGAGGTCCCTTTTTCGTTAATAGAACTTTAACAAACTTATGATCTTGGTAGTTTTCAAACTTGGAAAAGATCAAAGGTTTGAACAAGGTGTGACTTCAAGGGGATTCAAAGCTCTTTGTACCTCTCTACTTGCTTGAGTGCAGGAGTGCTTTCATGGATTTCTTACTATTCTACGTCAACCAATAACAGGAAGTTGAATAAGTCTTTGCATGGTGTAGTTCCCATCGAAAAATCTATAAAAACATAAAATTCAAAAAAAAAAAAAGATGGGAATTCAAAGCACACCCCTTAGACAAAATAATGGACTACAAGCACTGGTTATGAAATTAGAAAGGCATGTTACCCATGCATGAAGGTCCCCTCTAACTAAGGCCCTTTCTCACTTTCTACTTCTCTTTTCTTCTCAAATAAGTAGTGGTGATTGATCTGTGGGAGTATTCTTGTGTCTTGAGTGGGTGGTCTAGTCCTAGAGTGGCAATGAAAAGTCACTAAAAGTGGTCAATTTTGATCTAAATTAAGGATGGACTTTATCAGGTCATTTAACCATAGAATCCACAAGGGACTTCATGTGACCATGATTGGGAGTTTCATTCCATTTTCTTTCTCATTCATTAGTGCTTTTCATAACTCACCTCACTACTAGTTGTCCATGTTCTTGTTCAATCCCTTAGTTTGAAGTGTTAAAATTGTTGGGTAGATTCTTTTGAATTTGATCCTTAACTTTTCATAACCATTAATCAAATATGGGGCCCACAAACTACTTAGTTGATGTTATGCAAGAGCAAAAAGAGCATGAGGCTACTATGGGGAGGACCCACTTTCATATCTCTTAGTTGGGTCAGGTAAGTTCCTTATCTTTAGGCATTTTGGCAATCAAATCTTTTATGTACCCCATTGATGCATCTAACTATGTGCTCCTTAAGGAATTTTCTACATTAAATTCATTCTACAATCAATTCTCCAATTTTTGTGAATTTTCACGCCCTCTTCTAGCATTTCATCATGTTCATGGCTTTTCTAGATCTCAAAAAATGTTAATTTCATGTTCAAATCCTCTCTATTTTTTGTATTT
>MNCI01030420.1:238885-271941 GCA_015680685.1 Gnetum montanum | reverse complement strand
GTCGTAGATATGTAGGCAACCAAGACTGGATAGTTTTGGTGCGGTGCCATGCCACACCTTGTACCAGATCATGAGGGATCTGGGGGTGAGGTACCTTCCCTTGTAGGTGCATCATCTCCCCTTCCATCGATGTGGTCTACAAGGTTGTGTGTGTGCTTGTTTGCTTGGTTCTCTTCTGCTTGTACTCGTGAGATGTTTGCTTGTTTGAGGCGTATTCCCCAGGTCTTCCACCCCAGGTCCATTGGATCTTTGTGAATTCCTTGGGGTGCTGGGCAATGTTGGGGCAACGTTGTTACATCAAGAGACATGTCTATTTTTACAACGTGCCCTTTTGGGCCTTATTATACTAATCACATCCTTAGCTTTTTTTTTGTCCTCGAATAAGTCTACGTTAATAGTCTTTCTTAATGTTCTAATGCTCTAATACTTTGATTTTTTTCTTTTTGAATAAGGTTGGATATTTCAAATTTCTCTTGATTATTCTACAAATAAGAATACAATAAGGAATATATTCTAGAAAAATAAATCTTTTCATGGCAATACTTACCTCAATTTCTAGGATATGATAAGATGTGAATTAAAGGTCTACTAATCGCCAATTATCAATTCTAATCAAAGTACACTATGCACATCTTATGTCTCTAGTTACCTATGTGAAGGTAGAAAAAATTGTTTTTTCCACTTGTATTACCCAACATATTTTTATTACCTAATTTAGAAGTATAGATTAAATAGGAAGAGAAAAACAATAAAATAAGAAGTAAAAGCAAAGTCAAGAAACTCCTTGATTTTTATTAACCTCAAGGATCAAGGAATATAGTCGTGATTCTATATATAGTCATAATTCTATCATAACATATGTATAGTCAAAGGGTCTTATTGAGAATGGCAAGGATTGATCTTACTCCTTAACTTGTTTCTTAGAAATTAACTCTAGTAACTTGATAACTTGAATGAATCAAGTATCATATCAAATGTTGTCTAAGGTCTTGAGAAAGAAGGATGTTCACCTATATTTAGTAATCATGGTAGCTTAAGTAGTGATGTTGGACTCTTAAAGAACATTATCCATTAGCATCATCTATTCTCGCATTTTGGGACTTGACTAGATTGGAAGTAGGAAAAGTATGCACTAGTCAAGGGAACTATATGATGGATTGAGAAAATTTTTTTCTTCAAATTGAGTTGTTTCTCCAAAGGCTTTTTCATACTTCTATATTTTAAGAATTAATGAACACCACTTCTATATTTTACATTAAATTCTCCCTAGAGGCCAAATGATATTAGGTTGAGATTGGTAGAGGCTAGGAATAGCTTGTAATTAAATATTTCTTTATTTCATTAATGAAATAAGATACTTAACAAAGACTAACATTTGGGCATACTGAATCAGCAATCAAATGTGTGTTGATCATACATACACACTTTTCCAATGACTACATTTTAGGTATCAATGCCAAGGCTATGTGGCTTCTCTCAAATTTTGATTATTCTTTCTTTCCCATAATTTGAAGTTTTGGAGTTTAAAAAATCATGTCTTCTAATCTTCATTTTATTTTTTGTATTAACTCAAACTTAGCTTCTTTGTATAAGATCGCACACCATTTATGTTGTGGTATCTCTAGTAGACTAGTAATTCCCATGGTAGGAATTCTTTTAGACACAAGACATTAGCATTCAAATATTGTAATTCTATGAGGATATGTGGATATCGATATTCATGTGAGTCCATAGTCTGAGGTAGGCATAATGGATGTTATCTTTCATTGGTTAGGGACTTTGTAAGAACATTGTATGTTATGATATTCAAATTTATATTTTCTCCTAACTCATTCTTTTTTATTAATATCATATGCCTTATCAAGATAAGGTTATCATTTTTCATGATGGTCGATGCATGCTACATGATCTAGTTGCTAGTTGGATTAGTATAAATTCTCCTTGTATTGTAGTTTACCAACTGATTTTCTAATTGCTTGATTCATTGAGTTGATAATGCTTTAACTACCTTTTATTAACTCTTAATGATCTTTCTACTTTCTCCTACTTCTACCTCCACCTCCTCTTAGAACACCAACTTTAGCCCACTATGGGTTAGTGGCCTAGTTCTAACTACAACTTAGTTATGTAATTATAAAGTTTAAGATGACCAAAAAGTATTAAAGTTATTAGACTTAACTATTAAATTGTTAAGTGTGGTTAGATGTTCTAGGTTATAGCTTACTAAGACATGATTTAAACTATTGGCTAATTATCAACTAATTAAATGACTATTTTGACATCACCATCGAATTCAAAAGGCCAAAAAATATTAGAAATGATTCTTTAAATGTGAAGAACATACATTAGATACTTAAGCTATTCTAATCTTAGTTCTTAAGAGTATTCAGGCACAATGAGGATTAAAAACTAAATTTTGGAATCTTGTATGTTACTTCATGATTGCATTTGAAAGGTTGAAATCTATTGGAAATGATAGCTTATTTATCAAAAAATGGTTCTAAAATCAAAATTCATAGGTTTTTAAAGTTCAAAATTTAAGATACAAATTTCAAGACTTCCTAGGAGCATACCATAACTAATTCAAAANTCTTTTATATTAAAATTTGAACTTTGAATTTCAAATTATGAAATTGATCATGTCCTTGGGCACACACTTCAGAATGGATTTATGATGCTCATAGTGTTCATAGATACTATAGATTTGTACCATTGAAATTATTTTTTAAAAAGTAAGGGCTTCTCCCAAGGTTGTGGTGGGCACTAATGGTAGCCATAGTAGAAGTAGCAATAGAGTGTATAGTAGGGAAGAAAAGGAGCCTAGCATAGCCACGAGCTACATAGCTTACAATAATGATGTAGGAGAACATTGTTGGCTAGTAGTAGGCTAAATCGATGCATGGTAGAGTGACATTTGTTCAAAATGATCCTTGTTGGCTAGAAATAGTGGGTTGTTGAGCAAGGAACGATGGCAAAGATGAGAGGCACAATGAGTGCAGGTGGACATGCACAATGTGCAACCACTAGCTTTGGCAGAGTTGAACTAGCTATTTGTTATTTTCAATCTCTTACACATAACGCTAACAAAATTTTAAGATAAAATGAAGAATATTGTAAAATTAGAAGGAAACATAGTTACCTTAGGAGGCATATTTAAGGAAAAACCTCACAAAAATTAGTTACCAACCACTAGCAATAGCATAGCTTCAAGATTAAAGTTTTGAAAGAATTAAAGAATATAATGAAAGATGATTGTGGATCATGCGTTGACAATTGTTACATGAATATGCTCTCTTTGAAGTCCTTATATATTACCATAGGTTATAGAAATAAACCTAAAATAAAAGGAATATAGTAATTTATTTTTAGCAAAGGGATTTGCATCACTAATAATATAAATGAAAAGGAATGATGGATTAGATAGTTGGTTGACTAAGAAAAAATAAAAAAGGAAACAATCTTAGGAGATAATGATGTAGCAAATCATAATGACAATGGAGCAAAGCATGATAGGATAATCAAGGTAGATTTTCCTTCAACCACCTTACAATTCTCCCTCTTAAAGGTAAAGCTACTTTGATAACTAGTTCAACCCATTTTAGGAAATCAGCTTGAAAGAAGACCAAAGGATGATCAACATTAGAGAAACTTTGTAGTAGGTGTTGACTTAATGAGTATGTTTGCAAGATTTTCTTCGATAGATTTTTTTCAAAATAATTCTTTGATTTTGAATTTCCTTCTAGATATAGTGATAATAGATTTCAATGTGTTTCATTTAGGCATGGAAAGTTAGATTCTTGAATATGCTTATAGCACTTTGACTATCACAACCAATATTTATAGGAGTTTAAGTGATGCCAAGTTTAGCTATTAGTCTTTGAAGCCATATAGCCCCTCTACATGCTAAATTAGTAGTAACATATTTAACTTCAATAGTAAACTAAGCAACATAGGATTGTTTCTAACTTTTTCATAAAACAACATCACCAAAAGATTAAACATATATCCACTAGTAGATTTTTTTACTACAAAGTCACCATCCCAATTTGCATCAACAAAGCCAAATCATTTTTTGTAATAAATCCCATAATTCATAGTACCACAAAGATATTGGAAGACTCGCTTCACTATAATCTAGCTTTGTTTCCCTATATTAGATATATACCTACTAAGTTTTCTAATAATCTAAGGAATATCAAGTCTAGTAGAATCCATTGCATACATTAAACTACCAATAGTACTAGCATATGAAACTTTAATCATGAGCTCTTTATTTTCTTTTCTCTTTGGGCATTGTTCATTTGAGAGCTTTATACCAGTTTTATAGGGAGTAGCCACAAGCTTGCAGTCTTGCATATTAAACTTTTTAAACATATTTACAACATATATAGACTATCTAAGAAAAAGCTTTTTATCAATCCTATATCTTTTAATTTTCATGTCTAAAATTTTATGTTTAGCATCAAGATTCTTCATCTCAAATTGAAAAGAAATATCATGTATGTCATTGCCTACTATTAATATGCCATCAACATAAAGTAACAAGATAATATATTTTTCAATTGTATTTTTAATATACATATAGGAGTCTTCTACATTTTTAGTGAAGCCAAGATTTATCATGTGGTCATTGAACTTTTTATTCCACATCTTCTATGCTTTTTTAAGCCCATATAATGATTTTAGTATCATATGTTCTTTTTCTTTTATTTCATATCCTTCATGTTGAAGCATAAATATTTCTTCTACAAGATCACCATTGAGGAATGTTGGTTTTACATGCATTTATTCAAGCTCACAATCATAAATAGCTATAATGGATAATAGTGATCTTATGAATGTTAATTTAACTACTAGAGAAAATATTTCATCGTAATCTTTATTTTTTTAAGAATATCCATTAGCTACAAGTCAAGCCTTGTATTATTTTCTAAATTTTGTTGTGTACAACCATTTATTTCTAATGGATTTCCTATCTAGTGGAAGTTCAACCAATTAATATATTTTATTCTTATGAATTGATGACATTTTAGTATCCATTTTTTGTTTTTATTTTGTGGTTTTTATATATGAACATGCCTCATCATATGTTGATGGCTTATCATTTTTAGTAAATAATACATATTCCTCTAGATGTCATGGTCATATTCTATTATGTCTTGAATGTATTAATGGTTCATCCTCACTAAAACTATTATCTCTCTCTTCATGTTGTTTCTTATCATCTACCATGATATCACTATCCTATTTGCTAGGGGAAATATCCCTAGCTTAGGGAGGAATACCTTTACAAATTTCATTATTAATTTCGATAGGTACATGCATAGGAGTTACATCATTTAAAGATTCCTCCTTTATATATCCATATTTTTATCTAAAGATGACATCTTGACTATAAATAACCCTTTTAGTTTTTGGGTTACATTAAGTATAAGCTCTAAAACCATGTCCATAGCTAAGAAAAATACATTTGATAAATATAATAGATTTTGGAACATGTACATAGGCTTCACAACCAAAAATCTTTAAATAATTTAAATTAATATATCTACCACTCTAAACTTACTTTGGAAGGTTTCCATAAGTGCTAATGAATGATATTTATTAATAAGATAACATGACATTATTATTGTTTTACCCCAAAAATACTTGTCAAGATTAGATTCATTGAGCATACATCTAGCACATTTTATTAATATTTGATTGAAGTGTTTTGGTACTCTATGTTATTCAGGAGTTGATGAGATAGTCTTTTGTCTTCGAATATCTTATTCTTTACAAAAAAACATTAAATTTATTAGGCCAAAATTCACCATCATTGTCAATTTTGAGAATCTCAATTTTCTTCCTTGAATAATTCTCAACAAAAGCTTTGAATTCTTTAAATTTTCCAAATACCTCAAATTTATGTCTTAATAAGTAAATCTAGCTCTTTCTAGAATAATCAGCAATAAAAGAAACACCATATATAGCTCTAAGAAAACTTATTTTAATATTTTTAACTGATTCACATAAATCACTATGTATTAGTTTTAATATTTGAAGAGATTTATCAATACTTTTCTAAAAATTGTGATGCCTCTATTTACTATGTATATTATGATGATAAAAATGTAATGAATCTTTTGAAAACTTAAATATACCTTACTTGTAAAGTTTCTTAAGCTCTTTTTCACCAAGATTTCCCATTCTTTTATGCCACAAATTAATACTTGAATTCAATTCAATGATACAAAATGCACTCAGTTTTTGTTATAATGTCTTAACCTTTAATTTATACAACTTACCTATTTTTATTCCAGAAGCCAAAGGAGATGAACTATGTAGTATTTGACATTTTTTACCTCGAAAAATAATAGTTTATCTTGCATAATCCAAATCCAACTCACTTACATACAAAGGATTTTTTATAAGTGTTGGAACATGACATATGTTAGGAATTTTTTTATTTGTTCCATTATTAAAATGAATCTTAGCCTTTCCATAACTTACAACTTTGCACAAACCATCATTACCTAATCTTACCATTCTAAGATTAGAAGATGTTTGCTTACTAAACCAATTAACATGCAAAGTGTAGCGATGAGATGCACTCGAGTCCACATACCATGAATATATATTAGCATTCTCAAAAAAATACACAACATATCAATCTCTCTCTTGAGTAAGAGTAGATTTATCATTTTTTGATACATTACTCTCTTTACCCGTTTTACAAGGGGCTTTACAATCTTTTTTTACATGACCAACTTTATCACAATTCCACTATCTATATGTCCTTTTTACAAATTTTTGAGGCTTATTCTTAAATTGAGGCCTTCTAATAAATTTTGGCTTTACATAATTTTTAATAAACATTACATCATTTTAAGAAGTAAAGTTTTTCTTCTTGCTTCCTCATGTAATAACTAAGCATCAATATTATCAAAAATAAAGCTTGTAGATGTATTACTTATAGCCATCACAAATGTCTTCCATGAATTTGAAAGCATGGTGAGAAATGTGATGCACTAATCTTCCTTATCCATTTTCACCCTAATAGATTGTAATTAATGAACCAATGTATTAAAGGTATTGAGGTGTTTTATAGTAGATGTACCTTCAACAATTTTACATTTAGATAATCACTTATTTAAAAATATTTTATTTGTTAAGGAATTTGTTAGTATAAATCTTGTAGCTTATCTCACAAATCTTTAGTAGAAGAAACATTTGAAACATTAAGTAATATCAAATTCGACGAACACAAATGAATAATACTTATAATTTTCAAGTTCAACTCTTTTCATTCTTCATTAGAAATATTCTTTAGTTTCATTTTTAAGATCAAACTATGCTAATCATTTTCAACCAGAATATCCTCCATCTTGATCTTCCAAATTTTATAGTTAGATTTGTTAAATTTTACAATCCTAATTTTGGTTGAAGTGTTGGTCATGATTTCCCCTATAAATACTTAGACAAAAATAACTATTTGGTCTGAAACCTAGCTCTAATACCATTTTTTATTCCCAATTTATTGCATACAATACTAACAAATTTTTAAGATAAAATGAAGAATGTTTATAAAAAATTAAAAATACACAAAGTTAACTTGAGGAAAAACTTTAAAGTAAAACTCCCCAAAAAAAATTAGTTCCTAGACTATTAGCAATAGCATAGCTTTAAGATTGATGCATAGAGAGAGAGTTAAAGAATTAAATGAAGAAGGATTGAAGATAATGCATTAGCAATTGTTATGTGAAGGATGCTCCCTTTGAGCTCCTTATATATTGTCATGGCTTACAAAAATAAAGCCAAAATAAAAGGGATATAGTAATTTATTTTTGTTGAAGAGATATGCATCACTAATACTAGGAATGAAAAGGAATGATGGATTAGATGGTTGTTTGACTAAGAAAAAATAAAAATCAAAACAATCATAGGAAATAATGATGCAACAAATTGTAATGATGATGAAGCAAATCATGATGGGATAATCAAGATAAATTTTCCTTAAAACCCCTTACACTATGTGTAGGCTTGATTAGTTCTACGTAGGTGTTGTGAAGTGTGTTGTTAATTTTAAGTTTAAAACACCTTCATGTTGTAATAGTTGTCATGTTGGTAAATTATTCTTGGCATGTTGGCTATAAATAAAAAAAGTAAAAATATGTAATATGTCAAAATAATATGTAACTTATTACATCCAATTCGGAAATGATCAATTATGGTTTTAGCCAAAGCATGATATTATGACCACTATATAATTGCATGCTTGGATGGTCTCATCATCTCATCTTCACCAAATCAAAGGATGTATGAGGCATAATTCAAGTTGTAGTCTCTTTCTCTTGTGAAAACTTGATCCAAACTTGTTGTAAGTCTTAGTAAGAAGACTTGAATTTCTAAGACTTGGTAGGACATTGAGCCATTGTTTAGGTTTTTGTATGCTTTCTCCATGATACTTGCTTATGTTCTTGGTGCATTTCTTCCAATTTTATCATTGAATTTCTATTTCTACTACTTGTTGCTTTTTTATCCTACTTAATCAAGGTGTAAATTAACAAATTGATCTCGTAGTGAGGTTCACTTAATTCTCAAGGCTCTTATCTCATTGAGTGCATTAAGATAGTGAGTGGTGAGAAGTAAATTGAAGAAATAGAAAATTTCAATGGCAACAACTATAATCCTTCGAAGCTCAGGATGGAAGATTTGTTGGTTAAAAAAAATAAGATGTATCCATCACTGAAATTAAATTAGAAAGCATTAAATCTAAAGACTAGAATCAGTTAGATCTTCTAGCTTTGGAAATAATTCCCAAAGGTATTTCTAATTCTATGCTTATAAATTTGCAAGATGAAAAGACTACAAAGGGTAAGACATATCAATCTAGTTCTTACTATAAAGATATCTGAAAATAATACTATTGTATTTCATTTTACTACTTTCAATAGTATTGTGAGACAATTACAATCAATTGATAGTAAGATAAAAGAAGAAGATTAATGCATTTCCATGTTACAGTTACTTCCTAATTTATGGGAACATATTGTTTAAAATATTATTAGTACAAGTACCTCTTTAAAATTTGATGAAGTTCTAGGATGACTGATAATTAAAGAAATTTAAAGAAAGTGCTCTAAGCTTACACCTACTAAAGCATTGGTAATTAATGGACCAAGAAAATAATAATTGAGTAAATTCAAGAAAGTTGCTACTTATGCTCCCAAGAGAATACCAAAGTATTAGAACTATGGGAAGCATGACCACTTGATGAAGGGTTGCAAATTTTTTAAGAAAATGGAGAAACATGTTAGATCTAGTTCTTTTAAAGATGCTAATGAAAAATACTAGACATATGTGTAGTCATAGCTAGAGGTAACTCTAATTGTAATTACTAGTATATTAATTCAGGTGCTTGGTATAGCTTTACACCTAAAAGAGAATTTTTTTCTGAATACCATGAAGCTATATTTGCTCCCATTTTTCTTGGAAATGATGAAGCTTCTATAGTCAAGTACATGTTGTTAATTTAAATATCTTCATGTTGTAAGAGTTAGCATATTTGCAAATTATTCTTGGCATGTTTGTTGTAAATAACAAATGATAAAGAATGCAATATGACAAAAGAATATGTAACTACTCAAACCCAATTTGGCCATGATTAATTATGAATTATAACTCCATAATTTTGTTTTTTCCTACCCAAAGCATGACATTATGACCACTCTAGAACCAGATGCTTGGGTGGTTTTATTATCTTATCTTCACCAAATCAAAAGGTATGGGGCATAATTCAAGTTGCAGTCTCTTCCTCTTATGAAAGCTTGATCTAAGCTTGTTGTAAGTGTCAATAAGAAGATTTAGATTTCTAAGGCTTGCTAGGAGCTTAAGCCATTGGTGGGTTTTTCATATGCTTTTTCAAGATAATTTTTTATGTTCCTAGTGTATTTCCTCCAATTCCATAATTGAATTTCTATTTCTAATGTTTGTTGTTTTTGTATTATCCTACCTAATGGAGGTGTAAATTAACAGGTGTAGCCAATGTGATGAAAGACATGATAAGGATAGCCACAATGGAAGACAATGGTGAATCTGGTAGCCAAGTGGAACAAAGAGTGGTGGGAAGCAAGGTTTTCGATTGCTACAAGTAGATGGCCTTATGTAGCTTGTGCGGCTTATGATGCCCCAACCCCAACATGAACCTACACAACCCTACATGGAATTGTGTAGCTTCTTGCTATATTGTTTTCCTAAAATAATAAAAATAATAATAATTTACCATAGCCAGCACAAGGATGAATGTTGTGCTACCAGCACATCTTAAGCACAATTGTGCAGTTGGGTGCTCTATGCAGGTAGAACATAACAGAAAACTAGTCAGAGTAGATAGATGTGAAAGATTATTTTGCTATAAAGCATTGATCAAAATGTACATATAACTGAATTGCACAAAATCACCAAAATGCAAAAATCAACCAAAAACTAACCTCCAACCATTGATGCTTTCATTTGAACTACATGAACATATTTTGGAGATTGTTTTAAATTCTTTTATCACACTAACACTCAACATTGCCATGACTTTGATATCTTCTAGTGTTTTTTTGTTCTCCCATCATGAAAATTTTATAGGTCATAAAATTAGTTACCAAGGATTAACTTCTGGTTTAAATGGAAAATATGAGACCATTCTTGTAAAAACTATTACAACAAATTTAGTTGGTTTCAAATTTAAAACTATTTGTTTTCCATAATGCATAAATGGCTACATTGAAATTGTTTGTTTTTCATAACACATAAATAGTTACATTGAAACTTTCCATAATGTGTAAATAGTTACATTGAAACTTTCCATAATGTGTAAATGCTTACATTGAAACTGTTTGTTTTCCATAACAAGTAAATGGTTACATTCTCCCACTTGGGTCTCCATATTTAACCTAATATCCATCAAACCCAACTTTTAAGAAATAAATACATGAATCATGGGAATAGTTCTTCTAAGTGTGAGCATTATCTTCTATGTATTACAATGTATTATTTCTCAAACTTAATCACTTATATGATAACTAAACTTTATGAATAAACCCACTATTTATTCTACGTCTTGCCATATATGAATTTTTTCTATTAATTGTATGCACAAACCAAATATGAGAAAGCATCACAACTGAATAAGAGTTTCATTAAGGCTGTAAAATTGTATGTACAAAAAAGTTACATTATGGAAAAAAGTCTTATCTAAACTACATGATCCTTAAATGACTTTGGTGGCATCCCTTTTGTCAAACAATCAACTATCAATAATTTAGTGCTTATATGCTCAATGATCACTTTCTTTTTCTTAATATGTTCCCTTATAATTAAGTACTTTATGTCAATATGTTTACTTTGACTATCACTCTTATTATTCTTAGCCATAAAGATAGTAGCTAAATTGTTACAAAATATTCTTAATGGCCCAGATATCTAGAATCTATAATTCTAAGGCCTGACATGAAACTCTTCAACCATACACCATGTTAAGTAGCCTCAAAATAAGAAATGAACTCTACCTCCATTATGAAAATAACAACTAAAGTTTTCTTTCCACTCCTCCAAGATACAAATCCTCTAGCCAAAATAAAAACATAACCAAATCTTAATTTCCTTGAATAAACACAACTAGAAAAGTCTAAATTAGAGTAGCTAATCACCTCTAGATTCTCAGTTCATCTATACATAAGCATGTAATCTTTTATACCTTGAAGGTACCTCATCACCTTCTTTGTATCCCTCCAATGGTCAATGCCTGGATTACTCTAATATCTACCCAACATTCCCATAGCAAATGTAATGTTAAGTCTTGTGCAGAACTAAGCATACATTAGGCTTCCAATAGTTGAAGAATATGGAATGTTTCTCATATGACTTTTCTCTAAATCATTCCTGGGGCATTGATTCAAATTGAACTTCTTACCCTTCATAATGGATGCTATACTTGATGAACAGTGTTTCATTTGAAAACTCTCTAAAGCTTTATTGATATAGGTTTCCTGCAATAGTCTTAGAATACAAATAGATTTGTCCCTATGGATCTTAATGCCAATGACATAAGATGACTGACCCATATCCTTCATGTCAAAGTTCTTAGAGAGAAATTGTTTCACCTCGTATAGAAATCCATTATCAATAGTCGCAAGAAGGATATCATTCACATATAGAACAAGGAAATAGATTTTTCTCCCACTAACCTTATAGTATATACATTGATCCATGATGTTCTCTTCAAAACCAAATGAAGTGATGACATCATGGAATTTTAAATACCATTAATGGAAGGCCTTTTTCAATCCATATATGAAATTTTTGAGCTTGCATAACAATTGCTCACCACCACTAGAGGAAAATCCTTCAAGTTATTTCATATAAACCTCTTCTTCTAGATCACCATTGAGGAATGTCATTTTCACATCTATCTAATGTAATTTGAAATCAAAATAGGCAACCAATGTCATAATCACATGAAGGGGGTCCTTCTTAGATACAAGAGAAAAGGTCTCTATGTAATCTATTCCCTCTCTCTAAGTAAACACTTTAGCAACAAGTCTTTCCTTATATCTTTCAATGTTTCCTAATAAGTCTTTCTTTGTCTTAAAGACCCATTTTCATCCAATGGCTTCTATACCATCAGGAAAATTAAAAATATCCCATACTCCATTAGATGACGTAGCCACAATCTCATCTTTCATGGCATCATACCACAAGTCAGATTTCTTACAACTCATGGCTTGTGAAAATGTTTCGAAATCATTTTCAACTCCTATGTGGTAGTCAGATTCCTGTAGATACACTATATAGTTACTAATAATCACTTATTTCTCTACTCTAATAGATCTTCTTACTGTTGGTTCATCATTCTCTTGAGGAGCATGTTGTTCAATAGCCTATTCAACATGCTTTAGTAACTATTGTTTAGTTGGATCTACAACTTCTTGATCAGCAATCTGTGGAACTTCAATGACTAGTTGTTGTTCATCACATGTTTGTGCTCTAGGTGTGTTGTGTACAACAATTAGTCTATCACTTGAAGTAGAGGGTTTAGCATTTGTATGATCTTTCAGGAACAGTGTTCCAGGATTGATTTCTCCTACTAATCAAGTCATTCTTAAGAAATTTAGCATTTCTTGATTCCACAGACCTAGTAGTATGTGATGGACAATAAAATTTGTATCCCTTAGATCATTAGACATATCCAAAAAAATACCCACTTATGGTCCTTGGGTCTAGCTTCTTTTCTTATGGATTATAGACTCTTACTTCAAACGAGCTTCCCCAAACATGTATATGTCGCAAACTTGGTTACCAACCTTTCCATAATTCAAATGATGTCTTTGAGACAACCTTCATTGGAACTTGGTTTAATATATACACAACTATCTTTAGAACTTTAATTCACAAGGACTTAGGAAGCTTAGCGCTACTAAGCATACTCTGCATCATGTCCAACAATGTTTAGTTTCTTCTCTCTTATACACCATTCTAGTTTGCAGAACCAGGCATAGTGTACTAGGCAACAATCCCATGCTCTTAAAGAAACTTAGCAAATGAACTAGATGCTTGTCCATCATTAGTGTATCTACCATAGTATTCACCACCTCTATTAGACCTCATTATCTTTATTTTCTTATCGCATTATTTCTCTACTTCAACCTTAAACATCTTAAAGGCATCTAAAGCTTTGTTCTTGTTATGAAGCAGGTAGAGATACATATATCATGAGTAATCATCAGTAAAAATAATGAAATACTTTTGACCATACACATCCATGTTTGGACTACAAATATCTATATGTATGATCTCTAATATGTCTAAACTTCTCTTAGCATCTTTCTTTGACATATTGGTCTACTTTCCCTCTATGCAATCCACACAAGTGTCAAAATCAGTAAAATCTAAAGTACTAAGTACTTCATCATTTACTAATGTATTTATTCTCTCAATAGAGATATGTCCTAATTTACGATGCCACAACATAGAGAATTCTTCATTCATAATAGATCTCTTAATGCTAGCACTATCATGAACATGCATAAAAGTATAAGAAGTTTCATTTTGTAAACTAATTTTGAAAAGATCATCTATCAATGTACCATTTCCAATAAGTTCATATCTATAATATAAACTGAATCTGGTGTTTGAAAAATTAAAGGGAAATCCTAATGATACAAGCATTGAAATAGAAATTAAATTCCTCAAAACTTGGAATATAAAATGTTTTTTCCAACTCTAAAACAAAATCACTACTTAAAACTAATTTGCATGTTTTGACTACCTCCACATGTGAGCATATCATGTTGCTTAAATAGATGCATAACTCACTTCCACTGGCTTCCTTAGGTTTTGCACCCCTTGCAAGAAATTATTAATATGGATTGTAGAACTAGAGTCAATCCACCATGTGTTATGGCTAACATCAACCATATTAGATTCAAAACAAATAAGTGAGAATTAAGCACCTTTCTTCTCAAGCCATTTTTGATATTTAGGACAATCCTTCTTTACATGTCATTTCTTCTTGTAAAAAAAGCATCTAGATTCCTTCTTAATGCAAGCTTGTGCAAGTAGTTTGCCCTTCCTTTTATTCTTGGCTTACCCCTTTTTCTTTCCATGTGTAGCTAGATTAACACTTTCTCTCACTTCCATAGCAAGTCTACCGTCTTCTTGTACATACATGGTCATTAGTTCATTGATTAACCACTTTTCCCTATGTGTATTATAAGAAATCTTAAAGCATCCATATTGCTATGGGAGCATGTTTAAGATGTAGTGCATAAGGAAAGACTCTGACATCTCAACCTCAAGTGTTTTTAGCTGAACCACTATATCCCTCATTTGCATGATGTACTCACGCACATCACAAATTCTTGTAAGCTTCATGGATGAAAATTTGATTATTAAGGTGCTAGCCAAAGCTTTATCTAATGAGTCAAATTGTTTATCAATTTTCTTCATCAAACCTTGCACATTGTCATACTATTCCAATAAACCATGCATACCAGTTGAGATCTTGATCTTTATGAACATGACATAGAGGTGATTAGATCAATCCCATTTTTCATAATGATCAACATCATTTAGTTGGCTGGTTTTTGTAACTATTACCCTTGAATTCAAGAATATTGCACTTAAAATCAGAGTAGTTCACAGGTTGTATTACTGCATAAATTAAAACATGCTTATGTCACTAAATTTGAGGTTAGAATACTATATGACATGTTTAACAATGTAAATCATGCATAAAATATGAATCAAATGACATAAAAATTGCCTATAGGCTAAATTTTTAATTCAACAAGATTCATATATCCTTATTATGAAACTATTAAATTATATCCCTTTTGTTAATCCTTATGGATAAATTAAGAAAAATAATTTAATACATTCTACTTGATCATATTAAATATAATACAAATTCATGTGGGATTAAATCTCTTATATTGCATATGATTAATTACATTTTACTATTTATTTACCATATGTGATCCAAAAACTCTTAATACATAATTTTGCATAGTTAAAGATGTTGTGGCTACTCTCTAATTATACAAAATTATATAGATCACTAGTTATTTATTCTTATGGAGAAAAACTATTTTTCCTAATGCATATATCAATATGTCATTTTATAGATATATACAAAGATAAACTATGCATAAAATTAATTATTTCTAAAATAAATTACCAAATTTTAATATTTCTTAAGAAATATGTATTAAAATAAAAATAATTTTATTTTAGAAATATTAATCAATAAGCAACTTTATGCATTTTTAAATGAATTACCAAAATTTTAAAATCTATAAAAATCTTGAAAATTTTAATCACCAAAAAATATTTTAGAAATGCCAAAACAACCTAATTTGCAAGAATTAAATAAATTCTATCATAAATCAATTTTCAAAATTTTATCTAATCTAAATGAAAAAATTTCTAAATTTCACAAAATTCCAAAAAAAAATTATTTTGCATGATTTCAAAAAAAAATATGCAAAATCATACAAAAAATAAATTTTCAGAATTTTTGATTTTTTTGAAAATGTCATGGCTTAAGAAAATGATATATCATTTTGGCAAAGAATTGCGCATTTCATAACTTCAAAATGACATGCCATCTAGCCATTGTAAAAACGACATCATTTTAAAGCTTCCTTAAATGCAGATCTAGCACCATTTTTGACGTTTCAAATCAATGAATTATTAGAAATTCAATTTCTTAATGATTTCTAACATTATTTTTCACAAATAATTGTTGAAAAATAAATCCTATAGATTTAAACCATCATTGAAAACTTTGTTAATAGAAACCTTATTCAAACAAGTTCTAAGCATCAAGATAGAGACCTAACCTGGCTTTGATACCAAATGAAAGAGTATTTTGGTGTAAAATCTTGATTAAAACGTGCATATAACATTGATTAAAACATGCATATAACCAAACTGCACAAAATCACCAAAATGTAGGAATAAACTAAAAACTAACCTCCAACAATTGACACTCTTGTTTGGACTATGTGAATGTGTTTTAGAGAGTGTTTTGGATTCTTCTATCACACTAATGCTTAATAGTGATGATGTATGTAGACTCAGAGTGTTTGTAATGGGGACCAAAAACTATAACACTATCATGAGTCTGATATCTTTTGGTGTCTATTTATTCTCCCATCAAGAACATTTTATCAGCCAGAAAATAAGTTATCAAGGTTTAACTTCTGGTTTAAAAGGGAAATATGAGACCATTCTTGTGAAAACCTTACAACAAATTTAGTTGGTTTCAAATTTGAAACCATTTGTTTTCCATAATGCGTAAATGGTTACATTGAAACTTTCCATAATGCGTAAATGATTACATTAAAACTTTCAATAACACATAAATGATTACACTAAAACTTTCCATAACACATAAATAGTTACATTAAAACTGTTTGTTTTCCATAACGTGTAAATGGTTACAGGACAGACCTGTTGATGAAGGTAGCAATGTTCAATTTATCCATCCATCCATGTAGAGGTAAAGGTGCTCCTGCTTCTTCAAATAATAAGAAATCTGGCTTTAGTTGGCCATTGGGTGTTGATTAGTTGGATATTATAGAGATGGTGTGATAGCTACAAGTGGTGTGGGGAACTTTAACAACAAAATCATTTTTTATTTTACCATTCTTTTTTTTGTAGGTTGTAATACTATATATATATATATGTTTTCTATGGCAAACCTTACTAAGGTCAACATAGGTGATGCTATTGCTATTGTTGTGTGTAGAGAGTGCATGGTGGGTAGTGATGGGCAATAGTCTAATTACAATTCAGCATTGATTATTATAATCAAATTTATAACTTGAAGCTTTAAAATAGAGAATCTTTATCACTAGGCTAACACTTAATTGTTATTTTTTTAAAATTATAAATATAATATGTCATTAATATTTAACCAACCAAGTATTCTAGCTTCATTATTAGAATAGAGCTCCATAAAACTTATATTTTGGAAATAGTAAGCTATGAGTTTGAATTCTAAAGCAAAAATTTTAAAACTTAATTAAATTTATAACCTTACTTTTTTAAAAAAATTATATTTTATGAACATAATTTTCCCACAAGATTTTGAAGGTCAATATTTTCTAAACCATAAAACCATCTCACCAAATAGTAGATATTGGACATAGTTTTAGGTCATAAAGACTATGTTAAAGTTTTGTAATTTTAGAAGACCAAAATAACATATTTTGCCAAAATAACCATGTTAAATAGTTTAGGATGACATTATGACTTTTAAGTGATTTTATTTTGTTTATAAAAATAACATGTAGACTCTCAAAAAGGGGAATAAGGATCATTAAGCTCAATTTATCTAGTTCTAAGAATAAGGTTAGTAGGTGTAACAACATTGGTCCTGCTTGGCACCACCATTGAGTATGAATGTAGCCAAGTATTCTAAAGTAGACCCAAGATGGATTATAGCTCAATGTTCACAACACTTGAATGCATAAAATAACTATATATAACATGTTAGTTTGAAGGTTAGAAATATGAGTATGGGAAAACATATAAGTGACAGGACCAATGTGACACACACACATGCATAACCACAACTAGAAAAAGTAACCACATAAAAGACATTTTTCCCCTAAAATAGCTAAAACACGTTCCTACTATAATGCCTGTAGCTCTAAGCCCTACTTCATATAGAAGATCAATTGCCCAAGCATCAAAGTCAAAGCATCATTGCAAGCTTATATATTCTTATGACGTAGTACACAAAGAAATTAGGACCATGTAGTTCTTTGGTAATGATTGTAATAACATGGAACCTCTAAGGATCTCCACACTTCTCTAGCCTTTATTTTAGAGGAAAAAAAACTTCGTTCCATCAACAAGGCATGTTTTCCTATACTCTCCCCTACTTGAAATAAGTGACATCCTCGAAGTTCAAGTTTTGTTAACTATGTCTCATGGTGACCAATGTTTGCTTATTATCTCACATTATCTCTTATAATCCTATGTTTCTTTGACCTATTTTCCTATTTTCTTAGAGTTGTGATTGCAAGATGAACCTAGAGACATTACAGAGGTGTGACTCATCGTAGTAGTGAGTTACCATGTGATCTCAATACATGAGATTTTGATTACCTTGTTTGACTAGGCCAACAGTGCTTATCCTATATCATTTCCACTACCCTTTCTAAGCCATAATCATATATCAACTTTGACCTTCCTTACCTTGCTAATGATGAAAACCTATGTTTGACATTCTTGTATCATGGTCATGTGACATCTTCTACAACATGCTTCATTAATCAATTTGTTGAATCTCTAGATACTTCATTCAATAAGATCGCAAAAATTTGATCTTGGCATCAAAACCAAAAGAAGGTTTTAGCTCCCACAAAAAAAGGGGAGAAATACCAAGAAATCCAAGAGGTCAAAGTATCCTAAAATAAAGTAAACCAAAGTATTAGGAAAAAAAAGAACTAACTAGCCCATGAAGCCAATAACAAATGATGAGCGACTAGTTACCCCTATGCCCAACCATATGAATCATGGGCATTCACACGCGACTCGGTCGAATTCCGTAGACTGTAAGCACTTAACATACACCAAACTCTAACTGGTGAAACCTTAGGTTAGAACAGTCATTATCTTCCTAATCTTACTTGTGATGTCCTCTTTACGATGGTTAAGTGAGATTAAGGCTAATGATTTTTATATCTTTTTGCATATCTTTTGGTGGCTAATTTAAGGTATAAAAAGTAAGGAATAAACTATCATCTAATCTATAATTATCCTAGCTTATACTCTAACTATTCCTAGCATAAGTATCTGATTCCATCTTTCGAACACGTTCTAAGCATCTCTTAACACTTATGGGCGACCAGACGTTAAGCGTCACTAGGCTTACCAAGTGTTTGATTTACGTTTGAGATGGTCGTACTTATGGCCTTTACGGACTACAAATAAGCGATAGCGATTAAGATAACAATAATAGAAACTTAAGTAATTAATAGATAATTAACAAAGCATAAATATATTAAACTATTGAATGCATAAAATAGCTAAGTCCAAATGCTGCAAGGAATGCTTGAATAGTTTGTCTTTATTGCCATCAAGCCAATGGGCTCAAATACATCAACGCTCAAATAAAGAGCCGATAACTTTTCTTACACCTGTTGTGGGCACTTAGAAAATATTCTATCTCCTACGGGAACAAACTACAAGAGCTTTGCTACAACTAACTGAAAGATGCCTAAATGAGGCGGAAGGCCCTCTTATTTATAGGCCAAGATAGGCAGCTGTGTAAACGGGGCCATGTCGACATAGGGAGGCTACGTCAATGGGCCCACGTCGATGTAGCCACGTATACGTAGCCCCATATACGCAGCCCAGTCAATGCATTGACTTAATGAAACTTCATCAACAAACACTAGTTTTTCTAAACATCATTAGTAATGAGTAGTTCAAATGCAATGCTTGAAGAAGTTAGTAGCAAATGAGCACATTATTACATCATTGCAATGATGTTAAAACATTTAGAATTCTTTGTTAGCCTATTTGATCATTTCAAATAGCCAATATAGCCAAACTACCTCATCCTAATCCTTGATGTTTCATGTTAACCTTACTTCATCATCGCGAGTACTCCTTGGCATAATTCAATAGTTACATAATCAAGTATAGAGAGAGAAGCATTGGTGACAAACCAATGGTAGTGTTTTGCATTCTTTGTTGATGTCTTTCTAGTCAATCCTCTAGACATCAATAAAGAGTTACCAACAAAATACCTTAAATAAAATTTTAATTGTAAATAGGGAAGCCTTACAGTTAAAGGGAAAAACTTAAGCTCCTTCTTTGTAATTGTCGATGTAATTCTGGTTGAATTTGAGAGTGAAACAAATGCCTTGATTTTCCTTCAAAAAATCTATCTTGTAACCCTATTTTACTGAAATTATGAAAGCATTCTCAACATGTGAAGTGTAATTCATGGCACAAAATGTTAAAAATGCTATGGATTACACCATACCAGCATAATTGAGCTCATGATGTCAAAAACATTGCTACCACAAATGCTATAGTAAAAAATGTTGTAGTTTATGGCTAGCATAAATGTCAAAAATATGTGTAGAATGGAATGTTAGGAAACTTGCCTAAGCCAATTCAACACAAAAACAACACACTATGGCCTATAAAACCAAGAATTTACATCACTTTTAGAGACATTTGGACTTTTGGATCTTTGAGACTATCACATACCCATTTCCAAATGATGATGTTGCCTAATGAAGATGGTGTCTCTTCATAACAAGTGTTATTGTCATCTTAACAAGATCCAAAAGGGTAGTTGTGATTACAATTTGAAAGGACATGTTGTAATAACAGACGTGTCTCTCAAGGTGACCTTTGGGGGTTTGACCTAACACATTTATACCCAAGTTTAGAGGTCGTGCTAGCATGGAATGGTGGAGTCGATACAAGCAAGTCACAGGAGCCAGGTGAAGTGGGACAAGAAGTGGATTGGCCATCCTTTCTAGTTGGGTTATAGGTCTAATCATGATGGCAATGCTAGATTGCCGCTAAGGGATAGATGCCAAAGGAAGAAAACCCCAAGAAACACTCTCAGAGCATGATCCAAATATGCTATTCCATATAAAGAAAGCATTCATTTCTTTCTCTTTCTACATTTTTCCTATTATGTCATTTATACATAATGTTGAATATCACATATATTTTGCATTTGGTATATTTTCATCGTACACGTAATGTCTAATATATTGTATATTTGAGGTTTGCCATGACATCTGAGGATGGGATGTCACAATTGGTATAAGAGCAAACCACAATCCAAGCACCATTCAAAACCATGGGCCAGCTGCAACAAGAAATTGATGATGAACCATGAAATCAGAGCAAAGGAAAAGTCATTAATCATCACTGGATGCACCATATGTCTGAGATGATCTATGAAAGATAGAAGATATCATTCTATTGATTTCATGAACAGTGGATTAGAAATCTACAAAAACACATAGATCCCACCAACAAAATTCTTTCATGGATATCATTAATTGACAAAGATCTGATCACGCCTCATCAAGATTCATCAATTACAAGGGATATTGGTAAGACAATGATACACCAATCTAGGTAACTCTTACCCATTTTAATACTATAATTATTAATTAATTAGGTTCATTGTTAAATTTCTTTTAAAAAAATGTCAGTAACCATGACCTAAGTTGATCTTTGAAATTCACTATCCAAATAATCTAGAAGACCTCAAGTTATCATATGTCAGCCTAGAAATGTCAATTCAACAAAATAGGATAGTTTGGTCCTTTTAAATCTTGAAAATGCAACTTCATTTTTGAACCGAAGACTATGTACAATGCATACTCATCGAGACAATTCCAATGGTATAAATTTCATCTGGATCAGACTTACAATTTGGGAGATATCGATGTTTAAATTTTCTCATTATATATGCATTGAAACAATATTAAATTATTATTATTATTATTTTAAAAATGCCCAAAATTTAGGGTCAAGGATCAACTCAAAATCACCATTTACCCATACTAAACCTGCGCCCTATCATCAACCAAACCACCATGTCAATCACCAAGGTAAGATGTATTAAAATAATAATAAAAAGTTTTTAAAAAAATTTAAAATTTTTAAGTGGGAGGTTGTGGGTTCAAGCCTTGAAAACCCCCCCTTTTCCCAGCTTTAAAAATCCATTTAAAAAAAATGAAATGAAATGAAATTTAAAAACTTTTGCAGGTTGCTTCAACCTGCAAGGGCCTTGTAGGCCCAACAAGAGCTGCACATGCCCTATAGGCCATGCCAACCCTATAGGTTGTGCTAGCCCTAACAGGGCTATGTAGGCTTTGCAGGGGTTGTGTCACCCCTATTTTGGCCACTATTGTTCGCTTTCTTGAGCCATTTCTTTACTTTCCACGCTGTTGGCCACGCACCACCCCACCAACCTCAATCTATGCCAATCCTTTCCACTTCCTACCTCTAGAGTCACTGTTGTTCACAATCCACCCTCTGCCCTATTGTGTGCCTTTTTTGCCCATTACCTAGATCCGTAGAAACCCTCGCTGCATTTTTTGTAGTTGTCGTTGACTGTGCCGCTACTATTCATCAATGCTATGGATCATCACCTTCCAAGCCATTGAACATCACCTCCCATATCATGAAACATTGCCTCCCATGCCACTGAACATCACCTCCCATGCCACTGAACATGCACCCTGGAACATCGCCTCCCATGCTACCAAACATTGCCTCCCATCGTGCCAATCATGGCTCCTATTATTTCCTTTATACATAATGTTGAATATCACATATATTTCACATTTGGTATATTTTCTTCACACGCATAATGTTTAATATATTGTATATTTGACATTTGCCATGAGATTCAAGGATGGGATGTCAAATAATAGGAAATAATAGGAAAAATGCATAAAGATAAAGAAAGGAATGCTTTATTGATATGGAATAGCATATCTAGATCATGCTCTAAGAGTGTTCCTTGGGGTTTTATTCCTTTTGCATATATCCCTTAGAGGCAATTTAGCACTACCACCACAATTAGACCTATAACCCAGCTAGAAGAGATGGCTAGTCCACTTCTTATCCCACTTCATCTGGTTCTCGTGACTTGCCTGTATTGGCTCTGTCACTCCTACTAGCATGACCTTTAAGCCCAGGTATAAATGCCTTAAGTCAAATCCCCAAAGATCACCATGAGAGACACTTCCATTATTACAACATGCCCTTTCGAGTCTTAATCACAACTACTTTTCGGGTCTTGTTAAGATGTTAATAACACTTGTTATGAAGAGACACCATCTTCATTAGGCAACAACATCATTTGGGAATGGGGATGTGATAGAAACTCTTTTGAACTTGAGACGTTTTGAGTAGAGAGAGATCTAGGAGCATGGAGCCATTTCCCCTAGCACTTATCATTGAGAGCATTAAGAACCTATTGCAATTTTTCATCCAGAAGTAGATCTAACAAGGTAGGATCATTTTTGACATTGATTTCATAAGAACTTGTGAAATATTTGTGTTTCTACACCTTGAAAGCCTCCAAGGCTTCTTGTACCTTCTAAACCTTTATTTTACAAGATTAATACAAGTTTTGCAGTGTTTAGCTAGATTTTTTATTTTTTTTTGTATTATCTCTTGATTTGCTCATAGATCCAATGTTGGATCTATTGTTTGCATGATTATTGTCCATTTTCATCCTGGTAATAGACCATTAAGTCCTTAGGTGATTAACAAGATTCCCTAAGGGACCTCATGTCCTTACAAGGCTTGTGGATCTTGAGATGAAATTATTCCACATGGAGATCTTCAATTTCCAGCATCAAATTTTTCCATCATTACATATGTAAGCAACAATGCAAATTTACCAATTCCACAATATGGCACAAGCTTGGTTTGTTTAGTTATATTCATTAAATAGATATAATAATTATTTATGGATTATACATTGTTTATAAATGAGAATATTTTAATATCAAAAACTTTCAGCATCATCAATTTCCAAATTTCAATTTTAATACATCACATCATGGTGATTATGTTGTCATTGCATGTGAACCATAATGTCTAGTGGATATAGATGTAGTGTCTCGTGAGTCATACCAGGATGAAGATGTATTCACATTCTTGAAAATTTTCAAGTCATGCTTTACTTGTTATGAGTGGAACAATATATTAAATACTAGTCCAAGCAACAAGGATGTGTTCAATCAATTCTACAGATTTGTCTATTTATTTTCAATTGACTTTGCAATGACTTGAAATTACAAAATGCTTATACTGTATGTATTAAACCTAGGTAACACTTCGAAACATGCTTCTTTATTACAGTCATGCATTCTCAAGTTTTTATCAAATATTGGTTCTCATCCATTGCTTAATTGTTAGGTCGAATAAGTTTTTATGATCAAGGGCAGTGAAAATGCTTTCCAATTACATAGCAAAATTTGATATAAAGAAAAGCTCTCTTTTGTCATGCATACTTTTGGAAATTTGTATAAATGAATTAGAGGAATGGATGCAAATGGAACCAAATTTTTGTGTGTTGAAAAGAGATCATCTTGATACAATATTTTACAATTTTCAAATGATGTGGCTTTGATCTTTAGATTAAGGAACATAATATAATCTATTTTGCAAATATTAATTGAGTTTTCTAGCTAAATCAAAGAGAAAAGTTAATTACAACAGAACAAACATGATGATATATAGTACCTAAAATGAAATTTATGATAGCATGCTTGAATTAATACAATGAAGTCATACAGATGCTTAAGCTTTATGGAGTAATAATTGCAAATGGAATAAGTGTTTAGTATAAAGAATTGTAAAACAGTTTTTTGTTTCTCTAAACATGTTCGAAGGAAATTTCTATAAAATAAGATAATTGTAGAAAGTATGAAAGCTCTAGAGCATCTTAGAAACAAATTTAAAACGGAAGGAAATTAGATATAGAATGCAAGGAGATAAAATATTTAATTCCATTGTACAAATAAGCATTCAAAATGGTTGTATAACATGGGTACCAAACATAGCTGAAAAACAATGGAAAGGAATCAAATTGGACAAGAGCAATTCTTGATCAAATAATTTAAGTTTAAATGCCATGCTCAAATATGCAATTATCTTGTTAAAAGTAGGTATGTTATCACTAGAATGTAAAGTTGTTAATTTATAGGATATATCCAAAAAATTGCAATGTAACATGTATAAAATTCCTAAAGGATGTGCTCAAACAAACCTATGATGATGATTGGATTTAGTACAAAAAGTTAAGGCTTGATAAGGAGGAATTTAAAAATATGCTTTGATAGTGCAATAAGGTTGTATTCATTTAATGGTTTAAAAAATTATCCAAGGGAGAATGTGGGTTTTAAAAATAAACTAAAGGTAAAAGTTTTAGACATGTTTTTCTAGAGGTAGTCCTTTCATTGTATGTTTTTTTATTAATAAAATTTTATTTAAAGAATTTAAGGTTACAAATTAAGACAAGTAGGTTTGTGTTGTCTAAGAATTAAAATAGGTCTATATCTTATAATTCTAAGCAACAAACAATGATGTACACTGAACCCATGTAGCAGTTTCAAGGATGTATATTGTATTTTCCTTCAAAGACCTGATATCTCTCTTTGAAGAAAATAGGGAATGCTTGCTTGTACTTCTTGCTTGGCCTTTGCTCATAAAGGCAAAGTTCGACTTAATTGAACTGTATAGTCTATCTGTTTAATAGATCCTCTTGTTCTTTTTCTAGGGATGATCAGTTCCAGAAAAACATCTTATGGTTCCATCCTAAAAACATATTCAGTAATCAAGACTATTTTCCCGGACATAGTTGTTTGTATGTCATCAAGTACTATTTAGTGCAATTATGTATTGTTTTAGCCCTAGAGTTTGATTCTAAATGCTTTGAAGACTGGAGTTTGATCTAAATTGAATGAAGAAAACTGAAACTAAAACTGAATGTATACAATTATCCGCTAAGATATTTTGGATCTGCCAGAACACATCAGTTTACTAAATTCCTACCATAAATTTATGAAAACTCAGCATTGTTTATTGGGCCATAGCTTTATAACAAACTTGTTTGGTTGGGCGAAATTGCATGTTCTGCTATCATTGCTCGGAAAATTAGAAGATGGATTGAACCTGGATCTATACAACTTGATAGGTGCTACACCAACCATTTGGCACCTAACAATGGAGTTTAAAACATATGCAAAGAGAAAAAAACAGACAAATCCAAATGTGAGCATCTTCCAGAATGGAACATGTTATGGAACGGTCCTTTTCTAAATTAAATTAGTTGTAAAACATTACTCATTTAGCACCATTTAAATGTGGTCAGATTCCTGAATGTTTACACAAAGCATCTGTGAGATCACTTCCTTTTTACGTTTCTCACTTTGAATTTGTTTGGTGACAGATACTGGTATTTGAAAGAAGCATATATCAAGGCTGTGTGCATTGAATTTGGATTTAAGTTAGATAGATTGGAATTCTATTACCCAGAAAACAAGTGGTCAAATTTTGCACATCTCAGAATTGATGGTGTAGAGCAGATAAACTGAAACTTTGTTTTGCTTGAGCTGAATAGTTACCAATCGGCAAATATTTTATAATTCCATATTATGTATGCTACTTTTCTTTAGCAATCTTTGCTTTAATTGAGAAGATTTTCAGCCAATTGCAGGCCTATGTAGCAAGAGGTCCTCCTACGTTAGCAACATGTACTTAAAAGCAAACCCTTTGGCAAACAGAATTTCCGGAAGAAAATTGCAAAATTGGTTTTGAACTTCCGAATAAGGATTTTACATTTTTCGAGGCTAAAAAAATTCTTAAAATAGTTATGAATGCGAAATCAACTGTGAGAACAGGGTCCTAAGTAACAAGGTTGTTATCCTGTATTTTTCAGCTCCAGGCTTAGAAGTATGAGGTATATGCATCGTTTGCATGATCCTTAGCATTTAGCGTAGATGTTCAGACCCTGAAATGACTCTCCATGAGTATGTAACGGAGTATGCCCATTCCCTCTGTGAGATGATTTTAATAACTTCAAACTACAAGATCAAATGATATTTTTCTTTAATACCTAAGTTTTATTATTCTTGGTTTGCCAGTTATTAATTTTCAAATCATATCAGTAGACATCCCTGATGTTAACTAGTAGATCACCATATCTTATGTCTTTACATGTTAGTTTTTGTGTTTGCAATTAATAAGGATTTGGCTGACATTTGCTTATGAGGGTATGGTAGTTGCTATCTTTCGACATTCAGGAAGCCGGCTTAAACTGAAACTGTCTAATTAATCATTTGTGAATTAAGGTAAGGAAAGATCACTAATAGCCATTTAATTCTTATAGGTTTTAATTATTGAGTTTTCTCTGCCCATTGCATTTCTAGGGGAAAGTTAGGAACTGTGATATCTAGTCTTCATTCCATCAGGACTAGAGCATTATTGAGCTTGCCTTTTCTTTCTCAGATTTCATGTATGTCATTTATGGTTATACAAATATTTACATTATATTATGCTAGAAATTCTTCTTCCATGTATTCATATCTTGGAGAGAGAATTATCTTACTGGATTTGATGTACATCACTTTGTTAATAGGCATGATTTTAAAATTCTCATGTTTTTTTTTTTTTTTGGAAATTTTTTTGACAATCTTCTTCTACTTAAAATCTCTTTATTTTCATGTTTTTCAATTTGCACTTTATATACAAGTTATGATAGTTACCAATTTGGGAGTTGAGTGGTTTTTTTGCCATACTTATCCCATAAATAATCTAACTTCACACGTTTCGGATAATTGGAATTTGGATATACCAATGAAAGTATAGAATTTAATTTTAATAACAATATATGCAAAGGTGAAATAGAAGTCACAATTCAAGGCCAAAAAGTTCCTCACTACTACTTGGGATCAATGCTTCAATCTAATGGTGAAATTGATAAAGACACAAGAAATATGATTGAGGCAAGATGGTCAAAATGGAGACAAGCTAGCGGTATTTTATATGATAAAAGAATCCCAATAAAACTAAAGGGAAAATTTTATAGGATAGTAATCAAATTTGTTATTTTACATTGTGCTACATGTTTGGTAGTATAAAAAAGGCATGAATAAGAAATTAGTGGTAGAAACATGAATGCTTGAATGTTGAATGTTACAAGAAGAGATAAACCACACAATACAATATTAAACAAAGTATTGGAATGGCTTTTATTTCACATATTAAATGGTTTAGTCATGTGCAAAGAAGATTAGATAACAAGCACTATAAAAAAAGGTTGTTACATCAGTATTGCAAGAAAGCTACAAGTAAAAGAGATATGGAAAAATAAATAAAAATGATACGAAAAAATCACAAATAAATATTATTATGTTATGTGTACATTGTACTAAAGTTTCATGTCAGCTATATAGAGCTTTTTCCTTATATTTTTAGTTTTAAGAGAGCTTTTGTAAGGTTACTTGGGGGAGTTTTCCAATGTGTCTCATCTTCTTTAACTTTTTCAAAGTTACTTTACCTATTGCCTTGCCCATTGCCTTGTCTACTGCATGTTACTACACAAACAAAAATAGAGGTAAAGGACAAAAGCAAGAATGATAGAAAGGAATTTGAACACGAGCAAGTTATAATAGTAAAAAAGTACAAAACCAACAAGTTGCAAAAGCAAAATTGTAGAATAAATTTGAGTATAGAAACACAGTTGAAGTTAACTCTAGAAAACTATTTGAACTTAAAAATAAAAACTTTAAAGTTAATAGAATAAAAATGAAATGGAATGGAGAAGTAAATAGAATAAAAATCAAATGGAATTGAAAAAAGTAGCAAACAAACTTTCCATTAAAATATCCCATGAAAAGATCTCATAGACTTGAAATTGAATGAGACTTAATATTGTTTTTAGGAGGATACTCTTACCATTGAACTAATAATATATAGTAAATTTATCATTTCTCATTAGTTAGGCAAGAGTGCAACTTTTCAACTAATCAAAGGAGAACTGACTTAGTGTAGATAGCTACGAGATGAGACAAGATCTTTGATGGCCTACATGGATATATATCTAAGAGATGTATAGCTAACATAAACATAATACTACTTAGTTTCTTTAACATGGAGATGCTCTAAGTGTGACTTAAACTTGCAATCTCTTGGTTACATAATACTTGTCCATGTCCAACAATAAGATAACTAATCAAGCCATTTTTCATTGATTTATGTTGGTTATATGTGTGGAAGAGTTGAGGGTGTTGAATCCTAAAAATTTTTAATAATAAGAAAAATTTAAAATGCATTATATCATAAACATATAAGAGAGTATAAATTTTAGAATGACATAAAAAGAAAGGCAAATGTTATGAATGTCTTTTCAAGTTTTCATTCTTACAACTAATCTTAAAAAATCTTACCTTTGGGGTAGGAAAATGATCAAACCATACCTTTATTTAGAAGTTTTACGTATTAGATTCTTAAAAGATGTTGCTTTGCAATTACAATTTCAAATTAAGAAACTGTTAGTGAATGTTGACTAATTAATTTATCTCATGTTGTTTATTAAAGAGAGAGTCTATAGAAAACGAATAATAATATTTTAAAAATAGCAAACTACATTCAGAGAGAAAGTCTATAGAAAAATTCCAATGGTTTTGGGGTACTTTTTAAAGTTTTCATCCTTCCAACTAATCTTGAAAAACCTTCCCTTTAGAGTAGGAAAAAAAATCATTATTCATAAACACATTCATAGGTTTTTATTTGTTACTAAAAGGCTTCTTATTTAAAAAGAAAGCTCTATGCATGAGCATGAAGTAGTATGAAGTTAAAAATGGCAAACAATTCTAAAAGACCTAATGTTTGGCTCTACTCTTGTAGTGTACTCCAATGTGGATCTCAAGGACAAATGGTGGAATCTGAACGTGAGTGTGAGTGCTATTGATAGCCTCAGCCCTTGTGATAAGAAGATGAAGAAATCCACTCCTTCTAAGCCTTACCACAATTATGTTTCTCTTTTTATGACATGCTCAACTTCATTTTACGAGGATGTGTTTGAATTATTTATTATTTTGGATTTATCTATGATAAAATATTTTTGCATCAAGTTACAATATCATATCTACAATATCGTAGCTTTGCATATGTCATCGTAGATGCAATGTAGTGGACCATGATCATGCCAATAAATACCAACCCACCATCTCATTGAAAAATAAAATTTAGCCAACACTTAGCAAATTCCTTGTAGTTTGTTTCCGTAACTTAGAGTTAGAGTGAATGTCCATAGTATGGTAAACAATAGTTGTATAGAATCTTTATTCGAGTAGATTGTTCATGGACGTAATTCATTAATGGAAATAAAGATTGAGATTGTTTTTCATCATTGTAGCATCTCACTTAACTTAATTTTTACTTAGCTTAATTTTACTTTTCATCATGTTTACTTTCATTAAGTTATTTACAATTCCTAAGTCATTTTATATTCCAATGTCCTTTAGTAAGGAGGAATAAGTACAATTGGTTTCAAGCATAAAGTGTAACTAATTGATAGCCCAGTTACTTCGCTTGATTCACTCAATAGTGAAATCACTTAATAATCCCAGTAATGATTACATAAGCCCATGACATGTACAGTAAACCAAGAATGGATACTTATGACCATAGGCTAGAATAAATTCATATTTTCCTTTACTTAGACATAGAATCTATAATAATGTTTTACTATGTTGGCACTTAGTCTTATTTTGAGTCAAAAAAAACATCATCATATCATACACCTCACTAAGAGTTACACTATATGACTTGCACCTTACTAACTCTAAGTGGGAAGACAATGATCACGAACTTAACAATAACTACTAGTATACTTACAATGTCCATCCATAGATTATGATTAGGTCACACATGAACACTCTTGACTTGTATGTTTGAGTGCTAGAATGCCCAACTACTCATCATTTGTGTCATTATCAAGGATATATTAATGTTTGCTAGTTAGTGTTGGTGCCAGCATGGGACCTTGATTAAATAAGTTCTAGTTCATTGATAGTTAAAAATCCTATGGTTTGCTCACCTTCTTCCTTAGCAACTTGCTCCAATAGTCTTTGAATTTGATGGGACCTAAGCTTGGATAGTCTTCCTTGGGCATAAGTCCCAAGGGTTCTTCTCATTTCATGCCTAAGCCCATCCACAAGATGGTGCAGTTGATTCCTTTTGCGAATAACCATGGCTAGGACAACGATGTAACAGTGCATAGTATCAGCCCATGGTAGCATCCAAGGGTTCATGTCCTCCTTGTTTCCAGCCTTGGATTTGCTTTCGCAAGTTAGACACTTTGGAGTATGTTTGGTTCTTGTCATTAAATAGTTCTAACATAGTACTTCACCTACGAATGTATTCTGGTTCTAAAGACTGGTACTAGCTTTCCGCTTCTTTAACTAATATCGATGGAAACAACTTAAGTTTTTGCCATTCATTCTCTATGTTCTATAAGGCACACACATCATGGAATACTTGTAAATGATTTTGAGGATCAATGTTCTATCCCCCTTCAAATCATGGGATGTTGTTCATATCTAATCTCTTAATCCTACTATCTTTCTAATGCCTTGTTGGAATTCTAATAGCCTCAGTTATGTCCAACATACTTCGAGTAGTGAGGAGGGGTTCATCCTGATTGTCTCATCCATGACATCTATGATGCCTACATTGTTCCCTACTCTCCCTTCTTCTATGTCATGACTCTCTAGAGTGCCCTCGTCCCCTTTCCTGCCTATTTTGTCTATGACCTCCACTTTGCCTACCTTTATCCCCATGGTCTTTTTCTTTATGACCACATCTAGATATTGAAGGATAGGATGAAGGAGATGATGAAAGTGAAAAAGAAGGAGAACTTTCACCATGACGGTGTTTGCTACCTTCTCTTCTATGGTCTCGTCCCTAATGGCAATTGCGCTCAGAATGTCCATATTTATCATGAGTTTGTGTTCCTTTTTCGGATCCTTTGTGCCCATGGGTATCAGAACGTAGATTATGAATAGTGGAATGATGGTTCTAATACATAACCCGTTGGCCAAAGTCAAGGGAAGAAACATCGTTTTGTGGGCAACTGCCTGAGGTAGGTTCACCGCCCTCATTTTCGCTTAAGACATGTAACGCATCCTAGGACCACTTACCTTTCAAAGACATATGATGTCTCTCTTGTTGCAACTCCCTTTGATGTTGTGCCTCTGTGGGACGGTATTATCTCGAGTCATGATCTTGCACAACGTATTCTGCATGTAAGTGCAACATGCCAATTCGTGTGAGAGCATGAAAAATCATGCTTGGGACTGAACGATTAGGAGGTAACACTATGTTACTTTCTAAGTCTTTCCAACATAGTTGCTTGTCTTGATGGAGTATCAAGGTGAAGTCTAGTATATACTCATCAGGATGAATATATACCACTCAAACTTGTTGAGGGACTGGCGAATCAACGTCATGTGTATTATGTCGCCGATTGTTTCTTGTTTCAAACCTAGGTGGTGAGGCGCTTTCATATGAAGAAGGAGACATACTTGTCTATTCAGTGTGCAATGTATTCTTGTTTATTATTTTTTCAATCAACCCTAAGGGTTCGTTCCAATGATGTGAATGATTTTCTATGTTCTAATTAGTGCACAAACAACTAAGTCCTCAGAAATAGCGCCAATGATGAGTGGTGAGGTACCCCTACGCTCAACCATATGAATATGAGCATTTCATGCACAATCTAGTTGAATTCCAAGGACAAAGTGCTTATGTGCCCTTGTGGAACAAGGATGTGTTGATTAATCATTATCTTCCCAAACTTACTTGTATGTCACGATTGTATGGTTAAGTAAGCTTGAGGCATATGATTTTTATATCTGTTATGTTTTTGTCCTGTGCTAGTAGGGAAGGAGAGAGGTAACTAAGTGACTAATTTAACTTAACTACTCATTAACTAAGTTCTA